>JAWDEX010157888.1:0-18620 GCA_035221805.1 Trichilia hirta | reverse complement strand
GGACGATTTTGCACATTAGGAGTTGATTCCATCTTAGTAAGCGAATGGATTTTTTATTACAATTTGCAAGATTTACAGATCTTGATTATGTAATTCGTAGATTTCTGTGTTACATTGAATTTCATTTCTCATCAAAGATAAAATATAGGATTATGAGATAACAGATTGTAGCAAGGGCTTGAGTTCATCGAATAGTTGGTAGCTTCCACTGCAAAGTTGTCATTGAACATATAAAAAATTTCTCTTTGCAACAGAGAGACATAAGAATCTCCCTTTTACAATATTGCTTCTTATACGAAATAGATTTAAGCATTCTGCTCCCCCTGATGCATATATTGACCCGGTCTATTCTCATACCTCATGAGTGTTGGAAAACATGATTTTAACAAATAAAATTAGAATAAAAAATATCGTTTTTGATTTATTACATGCACAAGGTTAGAAGGTTATCTTAAGACGAAACTGAGAACGTGGTTGTAATTTTCTTTTTTTGGTATCCTCAAACCTTAATACATGTGAATGTCTTTCATTTGGTGTGAAATCTAATATAATTTTATTTTAAAAAAATTTACTATTACTTCATACGAAACCCATCAATTTTATAGGTAGTCGTTAGAATTTGATAATGACTTAAATGAGTTAAAAAAGAGGTTGCAGACCCATAAGTTTATTAATTCCAACTTTAATACAGTTATCTCATAACTCATATGCCTTTTTAAGTTAATTCTAAATTATTTTACTAAAGGCACTCATGTTAATAAAATAAAAATTTATTTATTAAATTTGAGCTTGGTTTTAGATCAATAATAATCATTTAATTGATATGTTATTTAATTCTCGTAATTAAAATTAAATCCATGATAAATATATACATCTTTAATTACTCTAAGTCACTTAATGTTCTAGTAATTATTTTAATATTTATAAATTTATTCTTTAGTAAATAATTTATTAAATAAACTACAGCTATAGATTTATATAATTAAGTGTAAAAATAGTAGTAATAGATTACATTTTGTAAGTATATATTCTTATTATTCATGAAATTACATTTTGAATATCGAAGTTTTAACCACATTTTTTTTATCTCACTCTTTAATAACTCAAAAGTTATAATATATGAATGTAAGTTCATTATTTAATCAAAATTAAGATTTATTAAATTTATTAAAGTTTATGTGAATTAAAATCAATTATATTTATTTTATTAAATTTTAATTCATGATGATCTGGCTCAATGTATAACATATATATTAACTTTTCTAATCAAAATCTTTATTTCAATGATCAAGATAAATCATTCAATTAAAAAGTAAAAAAGTTACAGACTTATATTATGAGTTACCCAATTTATAAATACTGTGAATTATATTTTATATATAAAAAAGGCTGTGATTTATATCTTTATATATTAATATCTAATTGTCTAATAGATAAATCACATGTTTTATGAATAAAAGTTAAATAACTTAAACTTAAATTATATGTAAAATAAAATTTTATTAAATAGAAAATTAAATTTATTATATTACATAATTTTAATGATGTAAATAATAACACTGGCTTTAAGAATGAGTTGTTATTGTATTGCCTTTAGCTATGAACAATAAAGTAAACATACAAGATAGGTAGAAAATTGTTATAATAGGGCATATGTGTTGTTTTAACTCTTAGTGAAGTAAAGTAGTGATAATTTATTCATTGACATTGCTCATTCGATTTTCAGGGATGGTTGTTTTATAGTTTCAAGACTCTTGTGTCCTTTGATGCTCCACCACCTACTGAGGTGCAATGTTTTGGCCATACTTTTAACTCATATTTAATGTCAATTCGTATTCTCTCATTGATCGGTAATCGAGAGGAGTTGGAAAATGAAAACAAAAGTCTAATTAATTAGGAGGGTTAAGTATCAATTTAGTGGGATACATTCAAATTTTAACTGATTTTTAATATTTTTATTTTTTATCTCACGACACTTCAATATTAAATATAAAAATTTAACTAATGAAAAGAATTAAAGATCAATTTAAGATGTATTTAATATTAAAGTGACGTGAGATGAAAATTAAAATGTTAAAAATTAGTTAAAATTTGAATGTATCAATTAAAAATTGATGCTATTATAAAAATATATATCTATATATTTTTTATAATTTTACTTTTAAAATCAAATGAAAACTAGCTATATCAAACATACTCTTTTTGTACTGTAGTAATTTAACCGTGCCTTAAAATTAAAGTTAAAAAGTTATTGAATGACACCAACTTCTAGTATAATTTACACATTTTTATGTAAATATTTGATGTTTTAAAGGTTTTATCTTATATCAATTTTGACTTAAAAGTCATCATACTACAATATCTAACCCTTAAGCATATTTAATTTTTATTTTTTAACATGGCAATATGTTATTGTTACAAAAGTATTTTGATTTATGGCAAGGAGATAATTATTTAATTACATGGGTGGTTTCTCTTCTTTCTTTCTTTCTAGGTACAATAGTTTAATTGTATATATCAAATAGCTTTTCATTTTGTTGATGATGCCCTCTTAATTCTAATAATATTAATGTTGTATAACTTTGTTAAGTACAAACTGTGGTAGCTTTCCAAGCATAGTATTTCATCTCTTTGTTTTCTTTTCAAATTGATCTGTTACTTTGTCTTTTCTTAAATTTGAACCAGAACCCCCTTGGGCTGAAAACTTCTGCTAAAACCAGTAAGTTATATGGGGTATAGATTTTGGTAATTGATTATAATTGTTAGATCTCTGGAGCATCTTATTGTAGTTTTATAATAATGAAACCATTTACTATCATAGCGCTACAGTCTTGGTGTCTGAAATTCAACATATAAGACAGTGTTCTTGGCTTTAACTGAAATCAAATTGTAATTATATTTTTTATCTGTGCTGGCCCCTATAAGCTTTCTATTATCGAATGAAGGAACCCCATGTGATTGTTACCCTTGATTTTCATCTTTAATAAAATGACAGGAATAATACCCGAAAATGCGTTTATTAGACGATATGAACTCACGTGGGGGGCTAATCTCCAACTTAAATACAAATAAAAATCTCAGAAACAGTCGTATTAGTAATAAAGATCGAGGGTTCTATATTTTTTAAAATATGAGATATAAAATAATGATATAATTATGGATAGATATTAATATTTTAATAAAAATATTATCATTTTAACAATAAAATGAAATATGTTTGGACATATGTATTGAATTTAAGAGTTAATGTCCAATAACCTATAACATAATTCCCAAGGTTGTCTTCTCTTGGTTTTCAAATGGAAGATACGTTTCTGTCAATTTTCTTATCTGCTTGTTATTTTGCTAAGCAAAGCATCATTACGCGGCCCGCAAACTCTCAGTCTTACCAGACAAACAGTCAGACAAAACGTTACTGATTGAGTTTTTGATTGAAGTAAATAAATCATCAATTCAGGGAGACAAATTAAAATAATTCATTCCCCGGAATTAAAATAAAATAAAAATAAAAGTCTGTCTTTCTTAAAAATAAATAATAAAAAATATATAAAGTATTCTATTTCCACTGTTTTGTCATTTGTGCATAGATTATTTTATTTCCCACAATGAAATTCCATTTCTTTGTATTTTCCATGAAAGTACTAGAACAAAATTCATGACAAAATAAATCAAACAAACTGTATCTCACAATAACATATATATATTTTTTTTTGCCTCCCAACTCCTCCTAGACTCTAAGCTGTTAAGAGGTCTAATATTTAACAGCTGGTGACCATTTTCTATGCATTCACCATTCTGCCTTCTCCTTCAAACCATTAACCAACTTTATCAAATTCTTAAATTCCTTTTTCCTTCTCCAAATTTCCTTCATTTTCCCTCTTTCCATCAATCTCTTTCTCCCTTCATTTTGGTTGCTTGACCTTGTTTTGGGAGGCATTCTAACAAACACAGAAAATTTTTGTTTAAATAATCAAACCATACTGATTGTGTGAATTACCCATCTTCCAACACTTCACTTTTTTATAGTTCCATTTCATAAGGTCTGTTTAGCTTCCTCTTTTTGGTATCTGGTTCCGGGGTGTTATTTGAAGAATTTGCAAATGACCTAGCCGTTGTATCATCGCTTTTATAGCTCAAGCATGCGGCATCCAGCACTCCAATAGGACTTTGGGGCACAGATGATGCTAGTACTGAAGCAGCACTTGCACTCGTAGTTGACGCACCAATCAATGACAAATCATTTAGCATTTTCATACACTTGAGCAATCTCTCCTGCAAAAATATATGAGAAAAGTGTATGTATTTAGATTAAATAAATAAAAGTATATCTCAATTCATTTCAACTGTTAGTAAGTAATCAAACTTAAAATAATGACAACTATAAAAGTGAAACAACCATCATTTATAAAGGGTCATGGACCACAAACTTTACCCTTTTCACATGTTGAGTAAGTGCAGAAATTGCTTTCTCGATATCAACTGCTTTGGTTTCCCCTACAACAGATATTGCCACCGCTGCTGCAACCTCAGAAGGCTTATATTCCAAGAAGTCAATCCCTGCATTCAATTCCCACCCACCAAAACATCAGACCCCTCTCTCAAATCTCTATCAGAATTGTTACTACGACTGCAAGCAATTATTATGTATTGGACTTGATCCATATGAGTAAAAGCAGATATGACCTTTTATAGTGCTTATTATGACTCGGATTGATCTCAAGAATAAAGCTCTAAGTGGGATTTGATCATCGTCATTGATCTTGCAAATGAAATATTCTATGAAGGAAAATGGGGTAATTGCTTGCATTCTCCACTTCAAGGTGCTCAGTACCAAAAGCTCCATTCTTTGTATGGTTCGAACTTCAAATAAAAACTTTGATTGACCAACCTGTCAACACTCATTATCGTAAGGACTTAAAGACTAAAAGAGAATCATTACAGCAAAGGCAAATAGCAAAATGAATCAGAGGAACTTTAACCTGAAGATCTAGAGATAATGGAACTTCAGTCTCCTCCATTTTGGCTGCAATAGACAGGCATGCCACAGCCAATAGTTGCGTCGTCCAAGCTTTACCCTTCTGCAGATTACGCAATCAAAGCATTATATCCAATAAGATCAAGAAATCAAGAGCTCTGGTCAACAAGAACTATAATGAATGGCAAATTAAGCTCAGTCTTCAACTTACAGGCAATTCATACGCAGAGAGAAATCTATCCAAGTAGTTGATGGATAAATATGAGCAAAGAGGTCCAAAACCGAAATGAGCATGAGCCTGTTGAATCAATAGGCCAATTAACATGGATTGTCAATAAAGCTTTAAAAAGAAGGAATCAGCCAAAAAAATGAACGAAACTGCAAAAGGATTAACAAATCATATGCATTGATAGCCTTAGCAATCGGATTAATCAAAAGAAAAGGGAATCAAACAAGACAGAAAATGTAAAGTTAATAATTAAAAAAGAATACATAAATACTTCAACATATTAGCACCTGGCCCAAAAAGCATAAAACAGAGAACCCACCGTACTCCTTACCGATTCCGTATAGGCATTAATTATACCAATAACAAGAGAAAAAAATGCAGCCCATTTCATCAAAAAGCTCGTTGTTACTCTTAAACATGAATGGCAATCACAAAAGCAATAGAAGATCAACCCCAAATATTCATATCAATCACAACGAATGTGACATTCTTAACCATTAAAAGATCTCTCACATCAATGAAACAGGGCCAGTAAGTTTTTTAGGAAAGAGAAGTCTTTGAAAAATCAACCATCATACAATCAGAGCTAAAATATGAAGTTTTTCATGCATCTAAGAACCCACCTTAGCAATCCAATCAATAGCCTCTTTTCTATCCCCCAAGTCCAAATCCCCAGTTTGCAGTCTCTTTAAGTAATCATCATTTGGCAAATGCTGGCATTCCTTTTCAAGCATCAAATTCAAACACTCGTCACTCTGTAATGGTGACATATCTCCAACATCATCAAAAAGCTGGTGTCGATGATGAGTTCGATGATTCCCATGGTAGCACGTGGCTTCAAACTCCTCCACTATAATTCCATGGTTATCGTTCTCGATATCATCGAAAATACTGCTGTCTTCTTCAGCACACAGAAGGCTTGAAAGCACATCAAAACTTGGTGCCATTACAGATTCCAAAAAGAAACAAAAAAACACAAAACTGCCTTTCTCTTAACAACACATAAAAATAAGATGTTTCATCAATCGAAAACCGAGATTGATGACAAGAATGTTGCTTTGGCCTCTATGTATATGTATAACGAGCTTTTTTCAAGAAATTTCTTTCGATGTTTTGGATGATAAACAAGTGATCTTAAACCAAAGAACTGAAGGAGGAAGAATGGTTTACGAGGGTATATATAAGAAGAAAAAAACAAATAGTGTGAAAACAGTCTCTCTTAATCTCTCCTCTGGGAAAGATGGGTCCTTTAGGCTGAAAAGACTTTGCCAACACAGGGTTTATGAAGCAAATGACTGCCTGCCCTTTTTAGGGTAAAGGCGGAGAGAGAGTGTATTTTACACTCTGGAGAGAGAAAATGAGAGCAAAAGATAGTTGAAATTGCTAATTACAATACATTGCAGGGTTTCGTACGGAGAGAGAGAGAGCTAGTAAGATGCTTAATAGAAAGCGTTCTGTACAGCAACGTCTTAATCTACGTCGAAACCGTGGCTTAATGGTTTCACAATATAATTACGTGGCAAAATTAAAAGGGGGCTGAATTATAATTGGGATAATAACATTTCAATTCCTGAGGTTTGTCAAAAACAACAATCAAGGATATGGTTATTCAATTTTAACAAATCAGTCCTCATAGGGAATAGCATTTTTTTCTTTTTCAAATACACCCAAAACAAGGAACGAATTTATTATATTAATAAATTTAAGAGATTAAATATTATTTTATATTTTTATTTGTTAATTTGATAAACATGAGGGACTAAAATGTTTATGTCCCAACTGTAATTTGCATCTGTATGCTTTTGGCTAATTGTGTTATTTTGCTTTACGGCCTTTATTCCCCTTGTGATTCTTTTTTTGTCCATATTTATTTCTTTTTCTTTATTAATCTAACCGAATTTTTGAAAATTCGGGTATAAAATTGAATTCCAACAAAGAAATTATTTTCCATTTGCATCCCAAAAATATTAACATGTGGTTTTCACAGTCGATTAAATGTTTTTAATTAATTGGTGAGAGAGCTTTCCTACAATAAGTTCAATATAGGAATAATATAGGAAAATAGAAAAGTACTTTGACCGTTTTACCCAAGCAATAATACAAGATTATGGCCAACAATTTGGTATAAATTGTAAGGGCAAAAGAGTAAATAACGAAGGTCGACAGTGACGAATGGGGGCGATTGGTTATGTAGTTTTGGTCCCAATCTGACACTTACCCAATGCTCAATCTTTGATTTACTGGAAATATCCGTTTCTTTATGATAATGACTTTACCACGGTCTTTGGTCACTTTCTTACATATACGTACAATAAATTAACATTTCCTTCCCTCCTATACGCTTTCAGTAATGAAAAATAATCTTTATCTTAACTTTTAACTTTCACTATGTCCATGAACCATAGTCAGACTAATTTACACTTTTACTATGTGCATGAACCATTGTTAGACTAATTTACAGTAGTGAATAAGGATAGTGGAAATTTTGGCAGTGCCAGCTGCAGTGGAGGAAATTTTGTTTTGCTAAACTTTCTATTTTTATCATTTCACAAATCAAAGTAGTCAATTATAAATATTGATTCATTTGGCATTAAAATTAACAAATATTCCCTTAATTAAAAAGATCACCAATTTTAAAGTTACAGTAAATAAAGTTTGAATTATATTATATTATATAAATGGCTATATGTGGTTCATATAATTAAGGTAAATAATTTTATATCAATTTAATGTCATCAGTCTGAATAATTAGAATAAGAATCTAAATTTCTACTTTCATAAATACAATGGCATTCGGTTTTTAGTAATGCTATTATTATTATTATTGTACACACAGTCACAGACACGTACATGCATAACAAAACAAAATACATACATATTTATGAAGTATGAAGTCAGGGAGTTGACTTACAAATTACCATGCCTCCAACTCCAACGATCAATCGAGTGGGATAAATTAAAACAAATAGGTTTATTATTATGTGTCTTTATTTTGCTTCATTCCATCCCTTCACATATATAAATTAATCGAAATTTAGACTTTTTAACGTACTATTAGTTAATGAAATAGATCGGGCGGCATGCAAGCATGTAACACTTGTATCCTTATGAATTTAATGGAAAAATCTATTACTAAAAATATAAACATGAAAATTACTTAAATTCATACATATGATTTAAACTTGTCTTCTTCCCAAGTTGAAAAGCTATAAATCCCAGTGTATTGATCTAATTAGTGACAAAACATGAGACACATAGAAAGCCGGCCTCGTATGTGCGACTAAGAATTGATAAAGCTTTCTACATATGATAATATACAAGATTAGAAAATTGTATCCTCAATATCATCCAAAAATCCAAGTTGTAGAAAAATTAAAGAGTCTTTTTGTTAGCCTTAGAATCCCATAAAGAGACAACCTTTTGCTTTTATTTCCCCTTTTTTGTATTAAAAAAATTAAAAGGTAAATAAATACACATATTTTTTAAACTTTTTGGTGTGTTCCTTAATTGGGTATGTTGTGTAAATGTAAAATCAAAAGTACAAATTATCAATCCCTTCCCTAACATTCAGAAATGACAGCTTTGATTTGGATAGTCATTATGCTTAATTAGAGAGATAACTAGTACTAATCACATAGTAGTTTAGAGAGTTAATTAACGGTATTGATGGAGTTGGAAATCTATTCATTATCAGTCTTCCCATAAACACCATCATTTTCTCCTTGGTAATGGTGTAAAAAAACAATTGGTCGCTTAATGACCAAAGATTTGGAGTCAAGAACAACTTTAGAAACGAAGAAAACATATTTGGTCACTTGGTCTCATTAAGACTATTTTTTCTTGATGGTTCTACATAGAGCTAGATGCCCCTCGACTAGGTGTTTTCTCAGTTGTATAATAACAATAATTAACACTTCAAATCTCTTATAACGACAAAACAAGTTAATTATAATCAAGAAACGATTTGGTATGTACTTAATTAATTTCTCTTCTTTCCAATAACTACATAAATATTATTAATACTCTAAGCACGATGGAATTATTGGAATAATACATGCCAATATTTAAGATCAAGAGTCGATCCCGTCGATAATACATGCATATACACTAGTATATAGAATAAAATTAATAGGAAATTTGACCATTTGAGTTGGCATAACTTGATAAGATTTGTTCAAACATTTGAATATTATCATATGGTCATTTCATCAATTGGGAACCAATTATAACGGTAAAAATTAATGAATAAGATAGATGAGTTCGTGTTTTTAACCTCGGATTCTTGCTTTCATGATTCATGAAGACGTGCTTAAAAATGGATTTCATAAAGAGACTTTACGGACACAAATTTCTAACCCTTTTTCTCTCATTCACTCTGAAATTTTCTTTGTTTTTACTTTTTGCCCTTTTTGCAGTTTTACAGCATGAGAAAAATTCTCCCTATCAGATCATGGAAAATCAAACACTTTGGTCATATGGATGTTGTCAGTTTTTGTGCTGATTTCAAAGACTATATTCCACAACTTTTTTAGTAAGGCAGAGAGAAAGAGAGAGGCACGATTCAATCCAAGTCTTTTTCTTTTTTCTTTTGATTTTGGTGGTCTAAAGAGAGTCATAATTCATTATATTTGGCCTCGTTTCATTTGAGATCCGAGCTTTCATTCAAAACATTTCATACCCACTACGCAATTTTTTAACTCATCCAGTCTTTGGGGGTCTTATTTTTATTGCTACGACGAACCCAATGTTAGATCATATGGCTAGGGTTAGACTATGTATCAGAACATAGTTTTATGAAACCAATAGTTAGTTTGCATTGACCACTGCATTTCTATCTGCTCTCTCTCTCTCTCTCTCATATCAAAGCTTCCTGCAATAACACATAGTACAAATTCTTCATGCATGTTTGGTAAAGTGAATAATATCCCTATCACCACTACTACTGCTGCCTTTGTTTTTGTAAGGTTTCACTGATAGATACATCGATTCATCCAATAAGCACATGAATTTTGAACAGACAATTATTACCTAATTACGATAACTCTGTAAATATTGTGTAAATCTGTACAAAATCTCAGTTAAGATTATGAGCCTATAAATATAGTTCCAGTTTACGGTGACAACAAAATAATATATAGTATATTTTACATTATTTCCCGTATAACTCTTTGATTTGATGAGGTTTAGATCGATCACTGACTCACAGCGGCCAACGAATTCTCATATATTAAAGGAATTAATGATACTATCTAAACAAATTGTGCAGATTGGAATGGAGAGGAAAAAAAATGATCACCTCTCGACAGCATTAATGAACTTCACTTTAAGGAACTCCTAATCACGATTCTCAATATAATGTAGTTCTAAGTTATTGACTGGTTAATGTTAACCAAACCATGTTTTTATGTTTTTTTAACTGTTTTAACTAATTACAAATGATCAAATCCATCTAATACATATTAAACGGCACCGATTCACTGAGATTTATCACCTGCTGATCTCTTTGCAAATTAAAATCGACCAAAGATGAGTTTGCTAACAAAAAAAAAATTCTGTTTATACTAGAATTAAGCAAATCATGAAAATTAGTTTAAAAAGAATAGGAGAAGAAAAAAAATTTAAGACTTTACATTGATTTGGTGACAATTGATCACATATTAGACTAAGCATGTGCGACACCTCCAAAAGCCGTGGTCGTCCTTCAAAAACGCCCCGAACATCCGCCGTATCTACTGTGTCTCCTCACCACTATGTACAATTAAGCACCATATATCTCTTTTATTAACATACACAGAAAAAATAAGAAAAAATAAGAAAAAAATTGCACGTGGATCGATGCTGGGTCCACACGTCTTCATGCTCCGTCTCTTCGTCCCACTCTTGTAATTTTAAATCCCATGTGCAAGTTTAGACTTGTTGATTAATTAGTTGATGATTAGTATTCTATTAATACAATAAGATTGTCTCTAAACCAGATTGAGCTGGCAAAGCTCACTTGTCTTGGCTTAAGCTATGTCTTTTTTTTATTAAAATTTTCAAAATATATAAGAAAATGAATTAAAATTTTGATTGTGGTTATGCTTTTTGGATTCCATATATTAAAGCCAGGGACCAAGATGCCTTAGAGATGGGGGTAAAGGGAAAGACATCTTTATAATTAAGTGTTTGAGACACTCTTCCTGTCTTTATTGACCAGGTTTATTAATAAATTTGTCAATCTCAATAAAATGTTACGCATTATACAAATGCACTCTCACTGTCAAGAAACTTGAGATCAACCAACGGAAATTTTTTCGTGTTTTCGGAATCAATTAATGGAAAGCTCAACTCAAATAGTTCAATAAGCTCTTGTCTTTGATTGTTTTTGTCTCTTTCTTTTATATTTCCCTTCTGGCAAAATTCAGTTTCTTAATTACCTTGTTTCCACTTCCACACCAAAATGTGGTCGGTGGATCGGGTAGATTGCTGATCTGGATTAATGAGAACCCATAACTTGAGCGATACCATAAGAGTTGGATTAGAGGTTAAAATCGATCTAAAATAAAAACAATGATATTATGAGTGTTGTTATTCTGTAACATGAAGCGTGGAATTTATATATAATCTCATGCTTTCAATTGCATATCTGACTTATTTTAATTCAAATTCATATTATTTTATATTACAAGTCTCGCTTGTATTTGATTTTCTTTTAGAACTTAAGTTCGATATAAGTTAGTAAAATATTTTAAGAAAAAACTTTCTAATAACAATGGTTCATTCTAGTCATTAAAATTCGTCTAGATAAGTTAATAATAAGATTAATTTTCTAATGATTGATTTTTATTATAAAAATTATTGAGGATTTTTTTAACCCTATTTTTTTTCTCTTACCCTTATTATTATATAAGCAACCTGACCTAAATTGATTTGGCTCAGTCTCCTCGTTTGTCGCCAAATGATTGAAGCGACTCGATCTCGCAATTAAAAACGAGAGAACTAAATGATAGAGTTGGGTACATTTTTCAAGAACTATCTGAACATTTCATCATATTAAGGGCCTGAGATACCATACCCTATAAGCTGTAAATATTTATTACGTCACTCTAGTCTGGTACAAAGAAATGATAAAGTAGTCTGCCTTTCACCCATGCCAGTCGTATACCATTTAATCAGGTTTTCGTTCTTCGATACTTACACATGCAAAAATTTTTATAAATGCTGAAGTCAATGCATTAGAAAGGACTCTTAAACTGTTACTAAAATTTTCACATATAAAAGGTTCTCTACTACTAATATGAGCTCATTTTTAAATCCAACTACTTGGGTCGATAACTAACATGAACACTCTATTTTAATCTTCTCTCCTATTTTTTATAAATCTTAAACTATTATTAACTTAAGTATTAGAGTTTACAAGCCAGCAAGCTGATTTCACTCCTAATCTTTTGCTTTGATAGGGCTCAAGGGACATTTGATCGAGATGAGATATTGTCTTATCCGTCTGATCTGAAAATTTAAATGATAAAATCTGTATGGTATGCTGATTTCTCCACCCTAGAAGAATTTAGACATCAACAGTTGGCATTATCTGTAAAAAATTAAACTAAAAGTTCTTATAGAGAATTTTATAAGATATTTTACATATAAATGACATGGCCCACTTGTAGTCATTTCTCTAAAAGAATACAAATAGAAAGGGACGGGGACCTGGTTCGTCTTGATAATAAGGGAGATACTACAGAGTTAACTAACAAAAATAAGGTATGGGGCCATGTTACTGCACATCCAATAAGCAGAGCTGTCGTTAAAACTAAAGAATGTGGATCGTGACACCTAGGAGAAAAGCTAAGAGAGTATAGAAATGCACAAGTAAAGAATGATCGAAAGATACTCGTACTGGAACAAAAAAATCGTTAGTTAAAAAAAAAGGTCTTAAGGTTAAGGATGTTAGTTCAGGAACAACTTGGCAAGAAGAAGCGCCAAACTATGCCAAAAGCATCAGAGGCAGCAGTTAGCCATCCGCAACTAGAGAGGGACCTGAAGGCCCAGTATTCACTAGGGTTACTATTAAAAAGAATGCTCGACTCATTGATTTATAAAAGGAAAAAAGAAAAGTCGTCGCTGTTATTGTTGTATGCCCTAAAACCATTCGTATTATCAATTTTAGGCACACTATATTGAGTTATGCATAATATGTATTGTATATATATTTAATAATAAAGAAAGTATTTCAATTCATGTGCATATACTGCTTCTTTTATCCAATCATACTGGTGATAGAATATACATGTGAATCGTCCAAGATAATTAGATTATCTAAATTATTTTTTTATAGATGTATTATTGATTGGGCATTAATATTGTATAGTAAACACATTGCATATCTTCGGTAAATATCATGAGATAATATTAGTATGAGTGATATAATAGCTATATCACTAGGACATTAGTGTAGAATAATAGTTAGAGAACTATTATTTTAATCTAATTAAAGTATGATAAATCATACGAATATATGATATTAATGATTCATCATTGAATTATAAGAGTGTGTTAACTACTCCTCAACTTTAGATTTCATAGTTGTCAATCGATATAGATATACATGATTTATATAGTGTATAAATGTGAGACTAATCACATTTTATATATAGAAGCTATTTTGATCATATGTTATTTATACCAAAAAACAAATGACTGTCAAAAGAAATTCATTAACTTAATATAGTGAATTTTAAAGTATCATTGACTCGATCTAGTTTTGAGTTTCTAGTCGAATATTAGTAAACGACTAAAAAAAAAATCTTTGGCCAAAGCACAAATATCATACAAAGAGTTCATAGTAATAAGTTCAGTTCGTACTGACTGATTATTTGAATAAAACTAAATTAAGAGTTTTGACAGTTGTGAGCCCTAATTTAATTAGGATTAGAGAAGGAGATTAATTACACAAATTCTATAATTAAGAATAAAGATTCGATGAAATTTTTTTTTATTATAAGTTAGGAGTTATGGCACATTACTAGATGTTAATCATAGTCATTGAGCATTCAAATAGTTCAAAGTGAAATCAATGAGATTGATTTTAGTTAACAACTAATATTATAGTGAACCTGAGAGATCATAACATAACTCTGAGATTATCTTTGCTATGAGAAAGAGTAATAATATCCGCGAGAGAGCTAGTATTCTTAGAGATATTATTTGGCCAAAAGTCGTAAATAGTTTATGCGTTAAATTGTTTAATAAAAAAGAGCTTCAAAAAATTGACCTTATTGTAATTTAGAGTAAATTACATAATTTTATAAATATGTAAATATTTAAATAAAATTTGGAGTCAATTTATAATTTTTTAAAATTGAGGAGCTTAAACAATATTTTTTAAAAAGGGATCTGAATGATATTTTATAATTAGAGGCCTGAATGATATTTTATAATTTAAGGCCCCAATAATATTTGCCATAAATTATAAAAAGAAAGCAGAATGTTTTCTTCTTCCTTAGAGGCTGTTCATTCAGCTTCTCATACTTCTTCTTTAGTTCTTCCGTTCTTTTTCTCAGAGTGGCCAATCAGCAAAAAATTAAAGGTATTTGATTTTTCAGAGGCATCACACTACTAGTGTTACACTTCATTAGAGAACTACTAAAGGTTAGTGATTGTAAATTAAATATATTTAATTTATAAAAAATATAAATACTCTGTTAAAATTATTATTTTTATTGCGTTCTGTGGTATGCATGTAATTACACGCACAACAATGGTATCAAAGTATGATTGTGTGTCAATTACATGCAAAATTTGGATTAAAATTATATTTGGGTTAATTTTTTCAAATTGAATTTTAATCTGATTTGATAATTTTTATATTTATTTTATTGTATTGAGGAAGTAGAAATGAATTAGAATATGTTTCTATTGTATTTTTGTTAAAAAATTGCTGAAAAAAATGGAATTTTGAGTGAAAATTGGCTGAAAAATGATAGAGCAAAAACAATTTTTTGATAGGCATTGGGCGCGTGCACCACAAGTGCCACAAGAGCTACTAGTGGGCAGCACGCCCAAGCGTGCGTGGAATGCATGTCATGTAGCAGCGTGACAGTGCACACACACTGCATGCAGTGCAGGGTATGTGGTAGCATGCAGCGTATGCACATGCAAGGCCGCGTGCAGCAACCCCCACAGCAAGCACGCAAGACCTGCACGCATTTGCTAAGTACATCCCCAAAATTTTTTTTATTTTTATTTTTCTCTGAATTTTCTAATTTAACTTTTGGATATTTTTTGGTCCTAATTTATAAATTTTTAAATTTTAAAAATATATTTTTTAAAAAAAATAAGCCAATAATTAGTTCCCCGATACGGGGCATTTTTGTAATTTTTTTTAATTGAACCAAAATACCCTTTTCAACACTAATGACTAATTTGATTGGCCTATTTTATATTTTTTTATATTGTATATCAAATATAATTATTAAATTATTTAATATTTTTTAAAATCTAAATATTTAAATAATTAGATGAATTAGTTTAATAAATTATCGAAATTATTTTTGATAATTTAAATTTCAATCATCAAAATAATTATTTGTGTGACAAATAATTTAAATCACAGATCAACAAAATTATTTATTTGACAAATAAATTTGTTGAACTTATAAATAGTATTACTATTTATATAAACAGTAACTTTAGCTTAATTTTAGAAATCGCCTACTTATATGATAAGTGAGTAAAATTAATCAAGTATAAGATTCTTGTATGATAAGAAGGGGTATTAATAGCTTGGCTATAAATACAGTATTTTTATGAAAACAGCTGTAATAATAGAGAAAAAGAATTATCACATGTGATGTGGATAATTTGAAGAGAAAAATAACTCCTTAAAATTATCATATATTTGTCTTCCATTGTGGGATAATTAATGATTCTTTTATATAAATTTTATACTCCAAGATTTTTATTATATGAGGAGTTTGAAATTTGTGTGATAGAATTGGGTTATTTAGTTCTTAGTGATATTTGAATCTCGACCAAGATTCTATTATGTGAGATTAGGATAAGAATATTATTAAAAAGGTGCAATAATTTGAATATGACTAGTATATGACATCAAGATTTTTATTATGTGAGGTATTTAAAACTAGGATAAAAAAAAATATCAAGCTTGTATGTGATACAGAAAAGAAAAGATTCTTTACTCATTTGAATTAATTGATCAAAATTTCTGTCGGGTGAGATTGATTAATTTTAAATAAGAATTTAATATCCACTAATTTTTATTAAAATTCAAAAAAACTTTTAAATTCTATTTTAAGAAGTATAGGGTTTAAATTAAATAGTGAGAACTAATTTAATTAGCATAATACATGATTATATTTAGTTATTGAATGTATATGATTTATTTGTAATTCAATACATTGACAAACTGTCTTTCTCGTGTATTTTTCAATTTTCTTTCAATGATATGAAATATCATTAACTAATGTGTTTTAATGAATTTTGGATAATAATTTACTTACTAGACCAAATTTGAAAGACTGGTTAAAGAATTTGAAAATTATTCTCGAATTTAAAAATTTAGATTATATTTTAAAGGCAGAGATGCCTATGTCTATAGAGGTGGTGCACCTCAGGAGAAGCAATAAGCTTTTAACAAATGGCATACTGATAATCTTAGAGTATAACTCTATATGTTGGCATCTATGAATCAAAAGTTACAGAAATGACGTGAGAGTATGCAATCTGCGGATTAGATACTCAGATCTCTATAAGAGTTATATAAATAAAATTCTTGTATTATTGAGTATGAGATGTGTGATATCCTATTTAATATGAGACTTAGGGAGAGAATGACGCCTGATAATCATGTCATTAAGATGATTAATATTCTCGGGTAGTTAAACGATTAGGACATTCAGATGCCCCATAGCCTAAAAGTAAATTTGATTCTACAATCATTCTTTCTTAGTTTTAAAGATTTTATTATTAATTTTAACTTGAATAGGATTAAGTGTACTCTTTCTAAGTTACTCAATGATCTTCATGAGTATTACAAACAGAATACTAAGGGTAAAAGACATGAGAATGTTCATATGACCACTATTAGTAGAACTGGTAAAAGGCTACAATACTCATCTTAAGGTTTAAAAATTGAACCTCAGAAAAAGCAAGCTAAGAAGGCTTTACCTTCTAAACAGTCCAAAGAAAAATAGCCAAAAAAAAAATATTTTCACTACAAAAAAAGACATTAAAAGAGGAACTATCCTCGATATCTCGATAATCTTAAAAAGATTAAGACATTTATGTATAGTAATTTTGTGATTGAATATAAATTAAGTATTAATTCAGATATTCATTTATAGGTACTTGACTCAGCTATTACTTTTTATTTTTGTATGTCATTACAGCACTATAGAATAGTTCTGCACTATTAGGTGATGGGATCATTTTGAGGATGACAAATAGAGCAATAGTTGCTACCACTCATGTAGGCTCGTGTAAACTACAGCTGCCATCTGGGCATATTATAAAATTAGAGAATATTTTGTATTTTACTTCGGCTGTACAAAACATAATTTCTGTATCTGTATTTTGTAATAATAATTATTTTGTACAGTTTAATGAAAATAAATGTATATTACATTTTAGAAATGTATGTATTGGTAAAATAATTAATACAAATAATTTATATGTCATTTAATTGAATAATAGTTATTCAGTTTTTTTCATTATAAATAAAAAAACTCGAAATAAAATTAATTTTAAATTTCTATGACATTATAGATTAGGCCATGTAGGAGATAGACAACTCACTCAATTTGAAACTAGTAAATTATTAATTTTATTAGATTCTACACCAGTTCTACTATATGAGTCATGTCTTCGAGAAAAAATGACCAAATTACCCTTTAAAAGTAAAGGTGAGAGGTCAAAAAAGTTATTGAATTTTGTACATACAGATGTATATAGACCATTCAGTGCTATGGCCAGAAAAAGTTTTGATTACTTCATTATCTTTACCAATGATATGTCTAGGTATGGGTAAGTGTATTTAATAAAATACAAATTTGAATTCTTTAAAAAGTTCAGATAATTCAAAAATGAGATAGAAAATCAGATAGAAAAAAGTATAAAATTTCTGCGATCAGATCGTAGAGGTGAATATTTGAGTACTGAATTTCAAACATTCTTGAAAGAAAATAAAATTACAAAGCAGATGACACCTTCGTATACACAACAACATAATAGTATGGAAAAAAAAAAGAATCATACTCTATTAGATATGGTATGATCGATGATTAATTTTATGGACTTATCATTATATTTGTAGAGATATGCTTTGCAGACTACTGCACATATTCTTAACAAAATTTCTTCTAAATCAGTCTAAAAGATTTTATATAAGATATGGTGTGGTAAGAAATCCAGTGTAAA
>JAWDEX010157859.1:0-19521 GCA_035221805.1 Trichilia hirta | reverse complement strand
TCATCCACATAACTAAAAAATTATTATATAACAATAAAATAATAAAATATCTACAACAAATATCTCAACTATAAATTAACTGTCATCTTCGTTTTAAAAAATAAACTACCAATACTAGTAAAGTCATATTCAAGTTCTAATCCTAAATATTATATAAATTTACACATAAAAACACCAACTCGGGTGTCTGATGAGGAATGCTGCCAATTAGATTAATAAACGTTAAAGGTGTCTTCAAGTTAGGTACATAAGATCGACATGTATAAAAACTACCCTCGGGACAATAATAGACTTACCAACTCTGCTTTCTTTTGATGACTATTGCCTAGCCTGTTATAGAATGATACAGGGCCTTATATGTTTAGCATTATGAAACAGTGCATCACATTTACCTATTAAATTTGTCAAAGTCGTCGACAACTTTTAGTGTCCAGGTGTCAGCTAAGATTTATTGCCTCTTCCTATCAACCATCTATCAATAAGGTACCGTAACGATAATTTTACTGCATCATGATGAAAAACATCTAACTCCAAAGTGTAAACTAAATTCGGCATGATCACCAAAATACTAAATCAACATTTGATCATTGCCACCCTTATACAATATAAAATGCCCAAAGTGTAGGCCTACACTGAGGCAAAACTTTTGCCTCGAGTAACCGGTCATTTGCCTCGTATCTCAAATAATACTCCTCATGAGTGATCTGCATGTACACCCAGTGAAGCAACATATAATGGGTTACAGTGTCTGACAACTGGATATTCAAAAAGTGACTTAAATTAGTATTTTTGAACAATATTATTTATATTTCATTTAATTTCTCTTTAATATAGTTGGCAACTCACGTAGGTTAAATAGTCATGACCACACATGACAAGTGGTTGTCTATCTCTATCTTCAAAGTAGCTATCATTAATCTGTATACGTTTCAATATACATTAGTTAATAAATATTCTAATAACACATATTTTAAAAAATATATATAACAAAATTAATACAATACAAAAAAAAATTTAAATAAAATAAAATACAATTTAAATTAATTAAATAAAAGATAATTTAAGAAAAAAAATTTAAATAAAGGCAATTTTTTAAAACAATTTTAAAAAAGACAATTCAAATAATATATACTAATAAATATTTAAAAAATAATATAGACAAATAATAAAATAAATAACTACTATATACAAAAATAGTTTAAATAAATAAAAAATAAACAATATTGTTTAAAATAAATAATATAGGAACTTGAATTTAATTTAATAAAAGACAATTTAAATTATTTAAATTAAAAGACAATGCCTATATTAATTAAATAAAATAAATAAAAGACAATTTAAATTATTTAATAAAATAAAAAAATTAAATAAAGGTTTATTCTCAAAAAAATCAATTTTAAGAATTGATTAAAATTAGTTGTTTTTAAAATTTAAATTTTATATTTGACCAAAATTGATCAATTCTTTTACTTAAATTTCAAGAATAGGTATAATTTACCTACTCTAAAAATTCAATTTCGAGAATTTTGCCAGTTCTCGAGTATCTAGTTTGAAGATAATTTAAAAATAGAAATTAAATTAATTGAATAAAACACAATTTACATTTAAATTTAAATTTATGAATATACATAAATTTTAATTAAATACAATTTAAGTTATTCTGGAAAGTTTTAAATAATATAAACAATATTTTAATTAAATAAAATAATATTTTAAAGAATAATATAAGCAAAAAAAATATATAATGTATGCTAAAAAAATAAATAAATTATTTTTTAAATTAAATAATATATAGAAAAATATATAGTTATGTGACCCAAATGAAATAAAAGAAAATTTTAAATTAATTAAAGAAAATAAAGAAAATACAATTTAAATTATATTTAATAAAATTATTTAAACTTTTAAAAAAATAAAATAGTAAAATTGGAAGGATAAATGCTCGAGTCTCCAATCGGGAATTGCCTAGAATCTAAATAATTCTTAAATTTGACGAGAATTCGTAAAATTGTTCGTCCAAAAATTTCACATAATAATACTTTTTTATAAATTTAATATAAACAAATAATTCTAATATTTGTTCCCTAAAATTCAACACAAATAAATTCATATATATTTAAAAAAAAAATTCATTATTTTTTGTCGGTTTTTACCATAAAATGCAAATGGAAGTCTTCAAAAACACGAGTTTTCACGGGATTATAGTGTTTGGATAAAAGGATTTCAACTGAAAAAAATGAAGTGGTGAAATGAGTTAGAGTTAAAAGATTATATTTTCGTTAAAATTTTGTCAATAGTGATCATTTTTACCAATTTTCCGTTCTTCTATTACGTCAGTCCGTGTAAAGCACGTGAGCGCATGCAGAAAAAACTGGCAGCCTGGCTCTCCGCATTGTTAGGGCGTATCAACCGCCGCAAACCACCAAAACGATGACTAGTAAGAACCTAAATAATGGGTCGGGCTATTAGGCGGGCCACTTTTATTTGTATCCAATAAAAACTATTGGGCCGAACCCAAGAGGAGAACTCTGAGGTTTTTCTTTGCCAAAATTTTTCAGTCAGATGACGTGTCCCATGCTACGTCCAACCAAATTTCGCATAGTTATACTGACATCTGAAATTCAATGGCGTGTGATGGCCACGGGTTGATTTTAATGCCTTCTGTTCTTTTTTGGCATGAACACATGATATTTCCAGTTCCAAAGCACGAAAGCCTGTGTCTATCGTTTCAATGACGTCAATTGTGAATTCAGTGGCTGTGACCGGATTCTTTCGTGGGAAATCGCCAATGGTGCGTGTTGTGACCGTTGCGGCGAGACCGAGGCGCATGCGGAAGGTCAGGGAATTAATCCAGATATCAGAAAGAAAGAAGAGAAGGTTGTCGACTCTGTTGTCGTCACCAAACTCTCTAAAAAGCTCACTGCCTATTGCAGGTACGAGTTCTATACGAGCTATTGCACAACTAGCAACTAGGTTTTATTACGAAAGCATTTAATTTTCTAATGTCTTTACAGAAAGTGTATGTAAATATTTTTGACGTAAGCTTTTTTGATGTTTTCTGGAAAAGCATTCTGAATTTCTATCAGAAATCTTTCTAAGAGTAACATGATATAAATGTTCTTAAATATAGAAAAAAGGCAATAATTTCTGCACCCGCCTACGTTTATCTGTTGAGATTTTTATTATAAATATATGTAGTGGGTTTGATAATATGGGTTTGTGCTATTGTTTGAATGGTAGATGCTGGCGGTCAGGGACATTCCCACTGTGCGATGGAAGTCACGTAAAGCACAACAAAGCTACTGGGGACAATGTTGGACCTTTGCAATTGAAAAAGCAGTAACGTTCTTTCTTTCTTTATATTTGGTGCTACATGTTTGGCATGGTTGAAGTATAGAAAATTTGAGATGATTGTATGAAGATGCTTGATATTCTTCCTTTTTGACTAGATTGAAGTCTCTCAATTCCCATTGATTGGCAATTATCATGTCTCAGTAGTCATTGAAAGTGGACACAGTCACAGTTCCTTGCGTAGGTCACAAGGTTTGCAAAAAAATAGTTGGAACAATTTCATGGTATGTCTGCAATATACTAGGTTGCTAGCAAACTTTGTTTGGCAATATTATTTTTAGGGAAAAAAGAAAAGATCAAGCATATTAGCATAAATTGTGAGTCCAGAAACAGGGTGCTGGTCTAGGCCAGACCTTGACTAAAAGAAGTATACCGTCGTGGGCCTCAAGCTGCCCAATCTAAATAACCTGGTTTTGTCGGTTATACAGGACCTATTAATTCTGTATTGTGCTGGTATAAACAGCAGCATCTGCATGGGCCTCAGTCTGTTGATGCTGGTATCAAAGTTCAATTTCTGTTTTCATGTTGAACCTCTTTATCGATGTTAGAAATGGGAAACAACGCTATGAGGAACACCTTTTCCTTATTGTCAATGAACTCTTTGGTCTTGATTCAGTGTATTCACTGAGAAACAAAAAGAATAGCATAAGAGAGACTAGGATGATATAGTACAGAAGAAAATTCTTACCAGTCTGTTTGCTTCATATGGAGAAACGTATTTCTTAATATGTAAATCTTATGAACATGTATTGTTGTTGATATTAGCTGACCCATAAATTTTGGGTTAATTGGGTAAAAATTAAGAAACCATATGATTTTTTTCTCTTCTTGCTACAAGTAGAAACTACTTTATTTTATCCATGTTCTTGCTGCAAATATGTTTGCAACATGAATCTTCAAGAACTATTTTCTGTGTCAACTTATGAAGTCAAACTAAGCCTCTGGGGGATTTCAAAGATTATTGGCGCTCATGGTTATTATACAACCAAATTTCAGGTCACATGGAATCTAATAGGATTTGATTGTTATTATTGGTGTGATATTTTGGGGATACATAGCTGTCAGAAAATAAATAATGCCTCATGGTGTAAACTCAATTAACTGGTTCTGAGAATTCTTTCCAATCTAAAATACAGTTCATTGTAGGTGTTGTCCATCTGAATGTGAACATATATGGTTTCGTCCTTCAAACTAGGATCTTATCCATTTCAATTTCTCCCTGCTCTCTTTCAACCAGAGATTCCTCAATTTGCCATAGGATAGATATATCTATGAATGTGCAACTTACCTTTGACTTAAATAGCAAAGTTCATGCTTCTGTGATTTTGACTCTCTCTTTGTGAAGGCTTCTCCGAATTACAGCCTCATTATATTTGTCACTCACTACGTAGCTCCACTAGAGGTGAAAACAACAACATTTTCAATTTGAAACCTGGAAATCCCTCCATTTGTGTAATCTTTTTAAAATACAGGGCTGATTCTTGGTTGACCCTGATTTTTTAATTTGTCACTAAGACACTAACCTCCTTTTGCAACATGCACGTGAGGCGCACGCACCATGGAGGCAACTGTATTGATGTTGATTAAGATGGCCTTATAAGATGGATAAACTTGGCTAAGAAGTTAGTTAAAAGATGGATGATAGGCCGATATTCATGTGATTTCGCTCTTATTTTATACTGGTTGCATGTGCATGGATGATTTGATGGCATTTATTGTCAACACAGCTTCAGCCTTCACTGAATATTTCTGGTCATAATAGTTGGTATCATCTTTGTCCCCACTTTTGAATCCATGATTGCTTCTTAACATGGTAAATGAACTGCAATTTCTACTACAAGCATGTGCCGATGTAATGGGTGGATAATAAAAATCTTGGTTCAGTTTAACATGATTTGTCTTCACTATGGAGGTTCTTGGTGGTCCATGGACTGGAGACATAATTGTGATTGTGTCCTTCCGTTATTCTGTGAGTTATCCGTTAATACTCGTTCTATTATGAGAGGGAATGAGAAAAGACTATTATAGTTGGGCATGAGATGGATATCGGATTAATATTCTGCTATTACTCAAATTTATATTGGCTTTAGCTCCTTTTATATATTATGAATTCCAAAACAATGTACTACTATATTTTAGTTTCATATAAAAATGATAATTTTAGCTTGTAATGGAATGAAAAATGCATATAATATAGCTTATAAGTGTTTAAAATAGTTAATTTTTAACCTGTAATGCTTGAATGCCAAGTTTTAACTTAATTTTCTTAGGAAGGACGAAAAGGAAGGAATATCGAATTTCTTTTCTTTTTTGTTTTTTAATCAAGGAAAAACAAGAAACTTCAATGGTCATTGAATTCCAAAGAAGGATTAAGAGCCCTCAAAGCAATGATTAAAACACAAACAAATGGTAAACAAGGCCAAAGATATGCATATTTTATTTAAAGCATAAAAAAGGTTACAGAAATATGTCTTATTATTCCGGATTGAACGACTAATCTTCTTAAAGCAAAGCCCCACCACCCATATTATTCCATAACAATGTCGGTGGACTTACTAATATTATGTAAATGCAACAGCTGAACACAATTCAAGTCGGCCGCTATCTACAAATTTGAATGTCCACACAATTGAAAGATAAAACCTTGTGAATGATTAGCAACAATATCAGATTACCAATTACCAAATCAGTGAGTAGGAAATCCGAAATGTAAACAATAATTAATTTACTAATAATTTGTGAATAATTGGTCAATTTTTTAGTTTGTTTCTTATATCTACGTTACCCTTAATATATTTCAATAATCCCATGTTAATGAATTGTGAATTGTGATCCCGCAAACTTGTGAGATAATGGCACATGTTTGGATTAAGCTGGAAGCTGAAGATTGCAAGCTGGAAGCTAGAAAACAGAAAAACTGAAGAGTTGTTAAAGGATGCCCACTTGCTGGAGTGAGTTAGAAGCTGTTATGAGTGTAATGCTAAGATAAGCGGTAGGTGATTTAGCATTAGAGGAAAGAGCTTGAAACTACAAATAGAGACATGGTTCCAGAAAAAAAAAAAAAAAAAAAATGCAGAAGACTGTTGTTTCTCTTGTACATTTATTTTCTTTAATAAAGAAGGAAATCTTCTTGAAACAGATTTCTTTGCTTCTTCCCTGATTCTATTTCTTTTTCGTTAGTTAAATGGTATGCCATTAAACAATCGATAAGTTTGATTGTTCTGGAATGATCTTGAAGTCAGAGATCTGGAGACAGAATTTCGGAGTAGATTGATCAAGCTTCTGATCTTTGCGTTATCCTTTCAATTGCTTGACATTTTTTGTTTTCCTGGAAACATTCACAATGAATTCCTCGGAGTTTCAAGACAAAGACAATGCATTAATTTCACCTTCTTGTTTCCGCCTTTGCTGCTTGGTCTGCTCCCAAATCAAGGTAGCAAGACACATGGGTTCAACGATAACAGTTTCTTTTAGTTGAGACGTGATATGTTAAAAGGTTGCATCAGTTATTTGTAATATTATTGACTTACAACATCGTTTTCTTTAATAAGAATTATTGTGCGAATTAGAATGAATTGAATCAAAATTTCAATTCAATTGCATATTACAGATTGTGTTTAAAATAATTTAATCTAATCCATAAATCTGTTATAATTCGATCTAATCCATTTCACATAGAGTGGATTAGATTTGATTGGTTTTGCTAATTGAATTTTGAATCTAAATTTAAAAACATAACTTAAAATTTAAATTTAAATATTTAAGCGATTTAAATTAAATCAAATCTAAGCTAAAAAAGAATAAAAATATAATATCATATAAACATTTAATTAATTTATAATATATTTAATATGTTTTTTACATTAAAATAGTTATAATAATTCTTATTATTGAACATCATTTAGCTATTTTATATCTTTTTTAGATTTTAATAAAAAGAGACAAAAATTAATTAAAAATAAAATAAAAAAAGATAAATTTCTATGATGATGATTTGATTGCAAATGTTTCCCGAATCAATGAGTTTCCTCCCAGCCATGGTATGAGGTGCAATAATCCCATGATCCAACCTTGGAATCCTGAAATGGCGAGGTCTTTTCTCTTGCTTAAAGACATTCATCACTAATACGCACTGCTTCTTACACTACTACCAAGTGGATTGCTAACAAGTGAAAATGAACGAATGAATTATGTTGCAAAATTGAACTTTTACATAAATGGAAAATACAAAATTTAAAATAAATTTACATATAATTTTTATTATAAATGGAGCACCCTATTGAATATGAGATTCAACTCATTGCCAGAAATATGACATTAATATCAATACGATTACTTGAACTAATTGTACGAAATATAACAATGTCATTGGTGCCACTTCCTAACCATTATTAACTTAAAGAGGGGTTATTATTAATAAGAAAATTGATGCAATTAATAATCAAATGAGTTCCCACCACAAGATTATGATGAACGAAGTTGATTATTTGAAACTCTTGTTTCATTGTTCATAATGCTATAAAATATGAATTTTGGTTGATTGAATTATCGTCATAATTCAAGATCGATCAAATAAAATCTTATTAAATGCAAATAATTAATCAAAGGCCAAAAATGTAGATGTCTTCTCAAATCTATAAAATAATATTTTGGCTTTGGAACAATCGGGCTTTAATTTTTTGAAATGGGCAACTACATTTAACACTTAAATATTAAACATTTCACATCGTATTTTGCCACGTGTCCACTATGCACACGGTAAATCTTTTCTCCCACAAAATGACAAATCAATTTTGTCGGCCGTTCCTTTTCCCGGTGCTTTTCATCACTTGGCTTCATGGGGTCCGCGCGAAATCCAAGCGGTCCATACTCTCGCGTACCTTTCTTTATTATCAATCCAACTACTTAGCTAGCAGCATCGGACGCCGCCTCGCTCTCTTGACCGCATTTTATAATGTGCTCCACGTCCGCTTAATTACAACAGCGTTTTTTCCGTAACGTCGACAAAATCTAACAGGTGTCAGACACAGTGTCTTGGACCACGCTTAACATACACATGGTTGGGTTACGTCATGGGTAAACCTTTTGCATTGTACATTAATTTTCCTGTGAAAAGCCGTAAATTATTCGGGAACTCTGAATCTGAAATTGAAAATTGATCATGTAAACTTGTGGCTTATTGCTATTGGATGACATCTAAGCGGTACCACGTGTAACGGGCATCTTTGATTTGAAGATATTATTCTATTCGCTTTCTTATTGTAGTTTACATCGAATAATTACAAAATATGTACCAATAATTTATTTTATTTTATTTAATAATAACACATAAAACAAAATAATTTTTAGTTTAAAAGAAAACAGATTATATATTCTCTTCTTTTTTTTTTCATATTTTTGAGAACAAAATTGTGAAATTTCAAGTTGAAATTGGATAGGGTATTAAATCCAAATTCAGATAATGTACATTATGAATTATGGTCGTTTTAAAAATAATTTTCCAATCAAAAGTATAAATATAATTTTTTTTTTTTTTAAATATGTATCCAATTAATGTGAATATTAAAAATTTTAGACTATTGAAAATGGTCAAATTGGATTTGTGTTAGTTATGATTTTCTTTTCACTAATTTTAGCATTTACCATAATTAAAAAATAAAATGAAAAGATTTGCAACAAATATTGTAGTTGTCTTTATGCTTCTAAAATTTAAAATTTCTTATATTAAACATATTTATATTTACGTTTGTCAAGTATTTTATTATTGTATTGAAAATAGAATAAAATCTTAATTTAGAAAGATAGTTAAATCACAGAAGAACCAGATTTTGATGAGATGAAATATAGAAATAAAAACTGGACAAATTTAGAGATTTTACAAATGAAATATTCTTTACCAAAAAATTGAAAGGGGAAATTATTTTTTATCCTAATTATTAGAGAACATTGATTTTTAATTAATATTATTAGGAAAGAGCATCTGATGAACAACAGCACCTTGCACCCAATCATGCAAGTCGAAATTTTGAGTGGTACCCAAAGAATTCTCATTTAAAATGCTTGAAAGTCCAGAAAGCTATCGGGTACTCGCAATCAGACAGTAATATATAACCCACGTGTCCTTCTATAATTCCTCTGTTTCCTACTTGCTTCACCCTAAAAATCCCCTCCATCGGGTTGTCGAATGGAAATTTCTCTACTCTCGTTTCCTTGAGAAAACCGACAAGGGATCAGCATTTTTCCGGTAATTCATCGCCGGAAATCTTCGAAATATATTATCTGATGATTCCCAGATTCCTGAATCGAAATAAACATTGCTGCAAGTATTCTGTTTCTATTTCCCTTAACAAAGCCGACAGAGAATCAGCATTTTTTCCGGTAAGTCATCGCCGGGAATTTACAAACTGCATTATCAAATGGTCCCACGTTTAACCCTCCACCACCAAACCTTCGAAAAATGGTTAAGAATGGCGAGTCCGACCGCAAGAGTTGCCTCAAGTTACTGAATCATTCGTCTCTCTCGCTAAACAGCCCTCGTTCATGGTTCGTTATCTCCGTCCTCGCTATCCAGGTAATTCTTCTCCTCATGCTCCGATCCATTCCAAATTCTTTTACCTCTCGGTACCTTGCCGAAAAACCTTCCTCCGCTATTTCGACCTCCATCTCGGTCGTATCAGACGAAACCTCTATCTCATTTGTATCAGAACGAAACTCTGTCGTATTAGACAAATCCTCTATTTCGAACGTATTGGACCCATGCGAGTCCGGAAGAATCTACGTCTATAATATACCCAAAATTTTTAACCAAGAGTTGTTAGAAAATTGCCACGAATTGAGCCCGTGGGGTTCTCGTTGTGACATATTAATTAACGACGGGTTTGGTAAAAATGCTACTGGATTGGACGGCATCGTACCGGACAATTTAATTTCGGCGTGGTACTGGACCGACCAGTTCGTGTCGGAAATTATATTTCATAACAGGATTTTGAATCACAAGTGTAGAACTTTAGAGCCGGATTCTGCTACAGCGTTCTACATTCCGTTTTACGCTGGACTCGCGGTGGCGAAATACCTGTGGTCGTCTTCCAGTCCCCAGCAGCGTGACTGGCACTGCGAGGAGATAGTAAAGTGGGTCCAGAATCAGCCTTACTGGAACCGATCAAACGGCTGGGATCATTTCATGACGATGGGAAGAATCTCTTGGGATTTTCGACGGTCGAAAACCGATGGCTGGGGTTCCAGCTGCATTCATATGAAAGGTATCAGAAATATTACTCGCCTTTTGATCGAACGGAACCCGTGGGATTATTTTGATATCGGTGTACCTTACCCTACTGGATTCCACCCTCAATCCGATTCTGATATCCTGCGATGGCAGGACTTCGTCCGGAACCATAACCGTTCAACTCTTTTCTGTTTTGCCGGAGCAACACGTGGCTTGATCAAGAATGACTTTCGTGGGTTGTTGCTTAGTTACTGTAAGAATGAATCGGATGCTTGCCGAGTGGTGGACTGTGCTCGGAATAGGTGCTCCAACGGCACCTCGGCGATTGTCGAGACTTTTTTGGACTCGGATTTTTGTTTACAGCCAAGAGGTGATAGCTTCACCCGAAGATCAATTTTTGACTGCATGTTGGCCGGTACGATTCCGGTTTTTTTCTGGAGGCGATCCGCTTATCTTCAGTATCAGTGGTTTTTGCCTAGTGAACCGGGTAGTTATTCTGTTTTTATAGATCGTAATGAGGTGAAAAATGGGACCAGGTCAATAAAATCTTTGCTTGAAAGTTACAGTAGAGAAGAAGTGAAGAAGATGAGGGAGGAAGTAGTTGAATATATACCCAAAATGGTTTATGCAAAATCTCGAAATGGTTTAGAAACTATAAGAGATGCGTTTGATGTGGCCATTGATGGTGTATTAGGGAGATTCAAGGAACAAGAACGGTGGGATTACAGGTGGTAATAAGTAATACAAACGTTGAGGATTAAAGAAGGAAACTGCAATGCAATGGGATTATTCTATCGCATGGAGAGTAGTTGTATTTTACTTAGTAGGGGCTGTTTGATTGATGGTGAAGATAATCCTCGGGTTTATAAGAATCCAATATTAATACATGAAGTTGAAGTCGAATTTTGCCTGAAATTAAAACTGGATTGGAATCCAGTGTCCAGAGATTCTGTATATTTTAATGGTTTTTTTTTTTTTTTTTATTTTTATTTCTGTGTATTGACGTTGTGCATTATTATGTACTTGTCTTCCTACTATAGATACGTGTCACTTGTTATTACTATTCTTTGATTGAGGATTCAGAACTTAAGATTCCTTTCCTTAGCCTTTGAGGCAAATGGGTCATTCTTTCTCATTGGAGTTGATGATATCCATATTGGCCTAAGCTTGTGATGATCATCCTGGATGGAAGGAGGAGGACCGCTGCGCCATAACTTCGGCTGGATGGGTGAATGGAAATGGATACCTTGGCCTGTATAATATATATGATTTTAATTTTGTTGATGAAGTAATTCATTGCGGATTGGACCTTTGTGTGTGCAAGCAATGAGTTGGTTCTTTGTATTCTTATACATTATATTGTATTAGTTTTCTTATAGTTAATTGGGGATATCTAGAAAATGCCATACAAGGAATAAGAAGAGTTCAAAGTTATGTCTATAAATGATAAGAGAGGAACATGTGCTCTTCTGCTTTTATTATGGTACAATGATTTTTAACTCGTAGATTAAAATAAAATTTTAAATATATATATTAATAAATAAAAATATATAAATTTTATTAAAAATTAATATTGTGAAATATTTTTAAAAATTTTTATTTTTCAAACATAATAAAATTACTGAAATCCCAGACAAACTGAATAAGCATTGATCATGTTGAAATCAACTGAATTTTACAAGCCAAAATTTTCTCATTCTAAATTAAAAAAAGAAAAAAAAAATTACTTTAAAAATGTGCTAGAGGGGGCGCAATGTCTTGACATTTGTATCGTGCAATCATTTTGAGTGTTTATTTGTAGTCTCTTTGATTATTACTTTTAGACTCCCTTGGCCTTGTTCCTTTCGCCTTGGATGATTAAATTTACCATTGCCAGTAGCATCAATAGCTAACAACTCTTTAGGTTTCCTCTCCTCATGCTTGGGTTAAACAGAGATGCAAACTATTTATGATCGGCTGCATCGTGTTATGCAGTAATAACATTTAATTTAACAATAAAATCATAATTTTTAAGAAAATTTTACGCTGTTTTAAATGATTTGTTATTTATTTATATTATTTGATTAATTTATTATTTAATCAAATAAATATTATTATTATTATTTGAGATGAATAGCATGTTAGGAATTGCATTGCATTGGGCATAATCACTTTTTTCATAATTTGAAATATAAAATTATATTTGATGAACTTGTTTTAAAAGTGATTATTAAGTAATCAGAAGTACAAATAATATATTTTTGTACTAGAATTCAAAAATAGCAAAGTATAACTTTTTTCAAAGTAGATTATTTCATAATTTAATATTATAATATATAATATCAATTTTTTTGAACAAGTAATTCTAAAAATAATATATATTTAATCAATATTAATTAATTTATTAATTAAATAAATAAAAAATATAGTCACCAACAAAGTGTAACTTCTTGTTGTTTAATGACGACATTGTGACAAAAAAAATTTAAAATTAAATGGTATTAGGAATGTTACTATTAGAACATAATTTTTTTATTGCTGGCACCAACGTCAGTGATAAAATATTACATTAGTCATAATTTTTTAATTAATTTAATTAATAGAATAAAATAATATAGATTATTTCTTAAACAAAATAAATAATATATTTAATTAATAAATATAATTAATCCAATAAATATTTAATTACATAAATAGATATATATTTCTTAAATAAAACAAACAAAACTATAATATATCTAATCAGTAAATGTAATAAATATTTATGTACATGCCTATTTTAGTTATTATACTTTTAGAACACACTTAAAATTTTTTTACGAAATATATTATAAAGTTGTTTTAAAAATAATTATATATTTTTATCGAACACCTTACTAACTTATTTTAAAAGCGATTATGTAATTTATAAAGACCTTTTTTTCTTTTTTTTTCTTTTTAATGTAATGCAATCCAAAATATACCCGAATAAATTAGATAAATACTGAGAACGTGCGGTATTGTCGTATTTTTAAATTATAAATTTGTTATTTTTTTAATTTATAGTATATTTTTTTAATTAATTATTGTTTGTTTTGTCCTATGTTATAGATTTAAAATTTAATTTGTTATGTAGTCTCATTCATATTATAAATTAATAATTTATTACAATTATAAATATAATAAGTTATGATATTTTATTAAAATATGACTATGTTATTGTTTCTTTTTGAAATTTAAATTGAATTGGATCTCACTTTTAATTTTTCTTATTACATATGGAAGTGTTAGGGTTAAATTTTTGAATTGCAATAAAAAATTATGAAGTTTTGTTAATGCTTTGAATATTACCATTACAATACCAAACATAGCCTAAGCCTTAGAGTCAATATTAAATTTGAAATTATATTTGCATTTGTCAATGTGTTAGTTGTAAATAAAATTGTAGTTGTTGAGAAATAGTAACACTGAGCTTGTCCTACAGGGGGATAGTTTGCGCCTATAATATGAGTTCCGTAAGTCAAGACGGTTCGTGAAAATATTGGACTAGTAATTGAACTACAGACCCAATAGGCTCGGTAAGAACAAAATACAACACAATACATGGTTAAATTTTATTTTTTATTGAGCCCAATCAAATAAAGCCGCGTGTAAATTTTACTAAGTGTTTGTATTATAGGCCCAGCATATTAAATTCACATTGGGTTAAATTTATTGAGCTCGGCCCATAACATTTCACACCCCAGGCCCTAACTAAATGCCAAGATTTTGTTCCTCGAGTAGACGATGAACTGTTCGGCCTTCGTAGCGTGATTCCCAGCAAGAAAATGTCAAGGCTGATATACCATTGACGTATCCAACCATCAGAAACTTCGCCACTTAATTTTGTTCATGCGCATAGAAATAGATCCTTACACTTTTAATCATCTAAGCTTACGCCATAATTGAAGTCTCTCCGGTTAGCCTATCGACTATCGTCGTTCGTTAACACTATTTCCAGGACATTCGAGGAAAAAAAAAAAAAGAAAGAAAATCACAGCCTTCTTTGTCCTGCTCTCCGAAGCCAAAACGACCAACTTGCAGATGAAGCGTCAAGCATTTGAATCCTTTAACCTCAGTTACGTTCAGGTATGGTTAGTTTTTATGTTGACTTTTTTTTTTTTTAATATTTATTCGATATTTTTAATTTCGGATAATTGTTTTTTTTTTCTACTTCTCTTTTGAATCAATATTAGAATCTAGGGAGATGTTCTTACGCGATGATTCTAACGACGAGCTGTTCTTCAACCAAGTACATTAGAGAGAGATGAGATAAAATATATATAGATAGATAGATAGATAGATATAGAGAGAGAGATGAGATAATATATATATATATATATATATATATATATATGTATATTATCTCCTCTCTCTCTCTCTCTCTAAGAAAATATACTGAAGAAAAAGGAGATGCGTGCATTTTTTAATTTTGTTTTATTTTTTAACCATTTCGAAATACAAAGTTAAAAGAATACTATTGATAAGATAACATTAATTAAAGCCAAACGTCATGAAAACAATAGGAATTATTATTAACCCTTGAACTTTGTCTTTCTTTTAATGAGAGATATTACGTAACCATAATTAATACAACAAAACTAAAATCAATTTTAATTTTCTTTTCGCTTAATAAAATAGTGCTAATACATTAACATCAACACAAATTATAATATAATGAGATTTGATATTGAATAATACTTAATTATTAAGATTTAAACCATAAAAACAAATTAATTCTTGAAGAAGAAATAATTAAAAAAAAAAAGAAAAAGTCTTTAACTGAAATTTCAAATGTTAATTAATTTTTAATAAGAAGATTACGAGCGATGCTTGCATGTTGTAGATTCCTTCTCTTTGTTTTCTTCCATTGCTGTCTCCTCAGTCTTCTATACTGACCGTAATTCTTCTTTTTCTTCTATTGTTTCTAATTTAAATGATGATGCTTCATGAATATTCTTACCTGTAGGTTGTACTTTATCTTCTTCTTTTGCACTTGCTTCAACTTCCATGGTTTTGTTTTTTGAGTTTTCTTCAATTTTATTCGTTTCTTCAATCTGCAAAACACATAGGAATGCAGATAATATTTTATCAAAATTAATTAATTATTGTTGAGAAAACAAGTAAATGAAAATTAATTGATGAAAAATATATATTTGCATGATTAAATCTTTCATTTACGTCTCCATCTTTACCTTTTCTTCCTGCGGCAAACTCAAATTCTCTTCCACTCTCGGCTGACTAGTACAACCTATTTTCTTAAACACCGAGAACACGCTGTCTGTGAAACCCATGATTTTGCAAGAAAACCAACACGACGAAAAAACAAAACAAAAAGAAATAAATAAACAAAAAGAAAAAAACGATGAATTTATTTTCATATAAAGAAATAGGTTCGTATGTAGGAAGAGACTTTAGGGTTTTGCTGAAATAGATTCCTTTCTCGAATTGGAATAAAAGATTTCGTCATAACAATTTCCATAATTTTATCACCATATATTTAATTAGGACCTTCCAATATTCATTGTTATAATCATATTATTTTACCGTCAAGATTTATTTATTGATTTTTTACCTTATAAAATTAATTAAAATAATAAATTTATTTTAAATTTATAATTTATAAATAAGAGTAAAAATAATGTTTTAGTTTAATTATGCTTATTTTATATTTTATTTTAAAATCACAAAAATAGTATATTTAATATTTTATTTGGTTCAGTTTACATTAGCAATTCGGTTCTATTCAATAGAAAATTAAGAAGGGTAAACTCAAAAAAATTTAATAAGAAAGAATCGTAAGGGTGTTGGGATATTAAATTTTGCATATGAACGTAATAGAAAATTAGGTCAAACTTCAAGGAGGCTTCGATTTGGTTCAATAACAAATTAAGAATGATGGGCTAAAAAAATTTAATGATTATTAAGTTTCACTGAGAAGTGATGGGGAATTATTCCAAATTCCGGGAAGGTTCAGCTCAGTCTCCCCAATTAATTAGGAACTTCTAATATTAATTGTTACACTTATATTATTTTACCGTTTTGTTTATTTATTTATTTATTTATTACCTTATAAAATCATTAAAATAAATACATTTATGCCCTTTGTGAGTCATTGTTTCCTTAAACTTATGGTTGTTTTTATGTCTTATCGTTTATTTGGAGTAAGAATCTCGCTATTTTTTTATAATAAAATTAATTTCATCCATGTTTTATTTAATTCAACCTACTTGCTAATACATATTCCACTCAAATTTTAAAATTAAGAATTCATAGTAATTTGCAAACAGTAGGAGACCACCAAATCGATGAAATTTCACTACAAATACTAGCATGCACCGCCTTATGCATATGTCTCGACACAATTGAATCAATGTGCCTTAATTATACAAATTAAAATTATATTATGCTTAGTTATGTAATTCGAAAATATAAATTATAAGAGAGAAAAATTAGGGATCATAATGAATATACCGTGGTAGAAAGAAAGAAATTTTTTATTAATTATATTTAATTTATTTATTTTCATGGAAAATTTTAATTATGCATATTTTGGTAATTTAATCTTTTATCAAATTATGGGTTTACGTAAGGTTGGATATGGTTCTTCACTTTATTAAATTATTCAATTTTTGTCCATAATACTTTATTGGCTATTCTCAATCAGTGAATTAAACAAGTAGTAAGAGAATAATAACAGAAAATGCTCGTAGGACACCAATACTGTCTGTTATAGATTAGTTATTTTTATTCATTGGAAGTATTCGAAACACATTTCTTTTCATTAATTTCAATCATTGGCCATATATTATTCATCATACTGTTAATGCATAAGTTGAAAGAATATTAAAAAGATAAGATTATCGCTCACAGATACGATATGCTGAATGGGTATAATCACTATATATGTTGAAAGTGAAATTAAAAGTTGCTGGTGTATATGCTGAAATTGAGCTTGGAAGCTGCTGATATGCATTCTAAGGTTAAGTATGATTGTTGTTGAGAATGTGACAGGAAATAATTGCATACATTCTGAATATTATATGTCGAAGAATGCTGATTTGATATCATGATTTCATACTCTTGATCATCTATGCCCTGGATAATTGCGTGCTCACATGTATACTGAATGAATACATGCACTGGCTGCCGTAAATTGATGTGATTTTATTTGATGCTCTTACTGCCCGAGTGTTGCTTTGCACATACAATTATTCTGCAGAAATTGTTTTTTTGTTTCTTGGCCTTGCTGCCAGTATTCCTTGCGAAGATTATTACCATTTTCCTACAGCTACTAATTTGAGCTTTGTAACTGAATTGTTGCTAGGAACTGCAAATAAATGGCCGGCGTTCCTATTGAGAAGAAAATACCAAACTAAAGCAAACGGCGGAATAAAAGCATAGTAAAAAACACTTTTTTTTACTTGAATCTACGAAGAACAAGTAAATTTTTGCATAGTAAAAATATAGTAATCAATGAAATATGGAGAAAAATAAATATAATTGAGATAAAAATTTCACTAAAGAGTCACTAAAATTTTTATTTGAAAATTTTATTTGATATTAAAAATTACGGGGGCATCTCTAGTCTTGTAAATATTTCAATATATCAAAAATTTATATAGAAATGTTCTTTTAAACAATCACGAAATAAGTATTAAATAAAAAAAATAAATGATAAAAAAATTAAGAAAAAATTAAAAAATAATAGAAAAAATTCACCTAAAAATATGAATTACTATTTACAAACCAAATTTAGAGTAAAAACTCCACTATATCAATTTTTTTTTTTTTATAAAAACACTCTTTTAAATAGTCACAAAACAAGTGTCAATTAAAAATAAATAAATAACAAAAAAAAATCAAGAGTAAATAAAAAAAATAGAGAAAATTAACTAAAAAATATAAGTTATTATTTATAGACAAAGTTTAGAGTTATAAATTATAAAATACTATATTTACTTTTTAAATTGTAAAAAATTACTTAAAAACTTTTAAATTAAAATTTAATTTAATTCAATGATTAATAAATTCGTGTTGGATAATCTATAAAAATTGAATAATATAGAAAAAATTTATGACTCTTCTCTCTCTGTTTTTTTTTTGAACTTCTCTCTCTTCCTTTTCTTTTTTCTCTCTTACCAATTCTCTTTTTTCTTTTTCTCTCGCCAACTTTCTTACAAATGAGCTGTTTTGAAGAAAATTCTAACTCCTAATTTTTCTTTGTTAAATGGGATCTTAAAAATAAGTCAAATTTGTATAAGATTGATTTAATATTTTGAATTTAATCCATATCCAAATTTTGTAATGCCTATTTCTTTTAGATATAGGAATCGTCATATCTTGATGATGAGAAAGAGTTGATTAAAAGATGATTGAGAGGTGAAAAAGAGACGAATACCAAGATTTGATAGTTGTCTGTTGTGAGATTGGGGATGGCAAAATCCCAATTCTAGGACAAGTTTTGCCATTCTTTGATTCGGATTTGGATGGAGTAGAGTAACTTTGGATCGGCTGAAAATCTGGATGATGCCCGGATCTAGCTGGAGTATAGGCTGGTCATCAGATTTTGGAACTCCGAATAAACTTGGATATTAATATCATATCTATGAAAAATTTTTCCATATTATTTTACACCAACTTTAATATTATTAAAATTTTTGTATAATTCTCAATACAATGATACTGTCACAATTGCCATATATTAAAATTTTAACTTTAAATTTATAAAAAAAAATAATCTTATAATAAAATCATTATATAGAGAATTGAATGAAAATTTTAATGTTATCAAAATTAATGTAAAATAGTATTTTTTTTTTTAAAACGATCAACGATAATTAATAGTGAAAATTCGGATATGTCAAATGAGTTTTTCGAAAGCAACAAATGCGAGTTTTAAAAAACTAAATGGTATTTGATTTTTTTAGAAAACTTCGAATTTTGTG
>JAWDEX010157833.1:1368-19533 GCA_035221805.1 Trichilia hirta | reverse complement strand
AGCTTCCCGGGTCGATAAAATACTCATACTTTCTCTCTTTTAATTTGGCTTTCGAATAATTTACTGACTTGAGTGTTAGAGTTTACTTGCTGGTAATCCGATTTTACTTTAAGCTCGCTTTCTTGTAATTTCAAGTAGTCCCTGAAGAGATTTGACGTTGATCGTAATAATAAAATCTGTGTAGTGTGCTAAATTTTTTGTTTTTAAAAAATTTAACTATCAACGTGTATGCATGCATTTATATATATATATATACACATTTTGGCGGCAGTAATTGAAAATAAAAAACGAAACCCTATGTCAATGACGTTTGGCTAATTTTGATAAGGCGCCTGTTTGAGTGCTGATTAATATGCTATAATCTTTTAATTTAACCCTAAATTCAATTAAAATTTTTATTTTATTTTAGATAAATTATTTATAATTTATAAAAAAAATATTGATAATAATAAATTTATTTTATTTATCAATTTAACTTAAATCTTAACATATTTATATTTTGACCCCAAATTTTTTGAATAAATAATAATAATTAAAATTAACTAAAATAGAGATAGGATATTTAAAATATTTACTCTCTCTTTTAGTTAATTAAATTTAATTTAATACAATTAATCAAATCGAAGTGAGATGTTTAAGATACTACTTTCTTATTGATTAATATTTAAAAGTTAAACTAATAAAAATAAAGTAAGATATTTAGAATATTTACTTTTTTTAATTAATTATACTTTAATTAAATTTTTTTGATTAATTAAATATTTGATATAAGGTAGGATATTTAAGATTGACTAAATTTTTTTAAAAAAAAATTAAATATTAAAATAGGATATTAAAGATGTCTACCCTCTTTCGATGATAATTAATTAATTTTTAAAATAATAAATCAATATTAAAGTAGGACATTTAGAATATTTATTTTTTTTAGTTAATTAATTTTTTTTACTAATTAAATAATTACTTAAATTAGGTTGGATATCCTACTCTCATACTAGTTAATTTTTTAACTTAACTAATTTTAATTAAAGTAAAATAGGACGGTTAGAATATTTACTCTTTTTTCTTGATTAGTTAAATATTTTCTTTGACCAAAATTTTAAAAGAGGTAATAAATAAAAATAATAATGAAGTATTTTATGACTAGACATTAAGTAAAATACAAAAATTATGAAATGTTCGATATCTTCTTTATACTTAATTAATTCTCGAATTTAAAATTCATTTTTTTTATTGATCTATTTTATCATTATTCGGTTAAAAACAATTCTACTCTTTTTTAATTTTTTATTTTTTAAATAACATCAATAATAATTTATCTGTAGGTGATAAAAATTATGATATCTCATAATGCTCAATAAATTATCTTTTCAATTTTTAATTCTTGAATATTATTCGGATATTTTTTTTCATTAATCAATTGGTGATTTTCTTCTTCGTACGATTGTCTTATACCAATGGATATTTTTTCAAAAAACTAACTAAAAGAAGTGGTTGTGAGAGCAATGGAAAAACAAAGATGAAATTGAGATCTAATTGTTAAGCAAACGCTCAATACGACAGTGGAAAATGAAAGAACATGAAGAGACACCAATCTTTTTTCTTATTTACTTGGGAAGATAAATAAAAATTAAGTTAGAATTAAAAAAGAATGTATAAAGTAGAAAAAAACTGAAACATCATAAACAAAATAAACTGCATTTTCTTATGCTGTGGGGTTAATATATAAGATTATTTTTGAAATTAAAAAAAGGATAAATCATTAAAAATTATTTATTTATTAAATAATTATATTTTTAAAAAATGTTATAAATATAACATGTAAGTGTCAATAAAACCTCTTGTAATTAAAATAAAGAATATTGTCTTGATTAGTCTTACGTTATACTGTAAGATGTCATAAACCAAATCTAACTTCTTAATAAGGAGATTATATTGGTAGATTATAAGTCTGTGTTATATTATTTAATAAACAAATTATAACACTCCTATAATACATTTCGTAATAGTTGTTAAAAGTATAATTATGGAAGAAACTATTTTAACTTAAATCTTTGGGGTTGAAATAAAATATAAATTTTTATCAATTGACATCATGTAAGGCAACAATGAAATTTTGAAGTAAAAAAATATTTACTACCGTCAATTCTTCCACTCTATATTATCACATCTAAGTCTTATTTGATATTGTCGAGAAAAAATTAAATTGAATAGGATAAGATTTGATAAAATAAAAAAAGATTATATTTAATGTTATATTGCGTTCGATGTAATCAGAGGATAGAATTAAATTGTATATTTCTATTATTAAAATTATTCAAAACTATCTAAAAAAGTTAATTATTCAATATTTATTTAATTATATTAATTAAAACAAATTAACTAAATATTTGTATTATAACACCTATTTAATCATAAATTGTTTAATTAATATTTATTTGTGATTGTAAAGCCAAATCTACATTAGTTTGACATTATATTTTATATTTATTTAAAAATTTAAATTTTTACTTACACAATTAATAATTTAATTTAATTATGAAGATTTTATTTATAAAGATATGATTTAGTATATAGTACAATAATTATAAAATGATTTAATATATCGTACAAATATTTTAATTATATTGAATAATATAAATTTGTTTATATCAAAATTAAAAAAAAAAATAATTGCATAAAATAAAATTATCCCAAGGTTTATCCTACAAATGAAAAGAAGTAGTGTAGAGTTCAGACAAAACTCAGATACTTATCGTTCTCCATTTTTTTTTCAATTTTCCAACTAACTAAACACAGGAAAGAATTAAATTTATACCGAATAATTCTATCCCAAGTTCGTGTACCATAATCCAGACACCCCCCAAGTACAATCAATGATCAAATATCAGCTTCTAATTTAAAGTCAATAATTTTAAATTAAAATGCCCAACCCCATTGTTATATTACCAATTGGCTAGTAAGTAACAATCTAGTTATTTAAATTATTTTTTTAATCTAATTTAATTTATTATACACTTATTCACACACTGTTACATTATTATAACATTGTTTATGTGTTTTTTTTAGATAAAAAAAAATAATTTATACAAACATATGACAATGATATAATGTTGTTCAATCCGTAATAATAAAATTCATATTTCAAAATTAAAAATTAAAAATTAAATTTCTTTTTAATTGTGAGTGAGTGAGCTTTATCCAAAACCTTTTTTCTTTTTTTTTTTTAAATATGACAAAAATATAAATTATAAACCCCATCAAATTAAATGTCTAAGAGTTTTGAATTCAAAAATTTGGATATTTGACTAGTTGAGCTATTTATATACACCAAAATACAAATTAAATATATCAATATCGTTAACTCATGTTATGTTTTACACTTTCAATAAAGTATTATCAATCCATCAAAAATTAACTATAGAATTCCAGTCATTGAGAGAAAATAGATTGTTTCTAAATAGCGCATAAAGTAGTAACTTCGAAATAAGTGACTAATATGGTTAAACCGGCCCCGGACACATCCATCCAAAAAAAAAAAGAAAAAAGAAAAAGACAAAATAAGTCCGGTCCGGTCATTCGGATCGGTCCAATACCATTGACAAACACGGAGCCGAGCCGAAAGCAAAGGCGTCCTTCTTCGCTGCCATCTCTTGACGAAAAGGGTCAAGTAATAGAAGCAGCCAATTATAGTTAGCTATAGCACTAACGATACAGAACCAACCACCGACGTTCGCACAAAACACATTTTTTTCCTTCGAAAAAAAAAAAAGGGACCAGTCTGGCGAAAAAAGCAGCAAGCAGTGGGCCAATGGAAACCGTACCGTCCGCCAGTGCCGTAACCGCAGACGATCTTTCCTCGTCGTCATCATCATCAACATCTCTACCCACAGCCATCACGCTGTGGAAATATAATGGATCGCGGGGGTACCAGCACTTGCTGGACAAGTCCGTCCCGCATGTTCTCCAACGTTGGCTGGCCTGTTTGGTCGTGATCTTAATCTACGCCGTACGCGTGTATGTCGTCCAAGGGTTCTACATCATCACGTACGGTCTCGGCATCTACATGCTGAATCTGTTGATGGGATTTCTCTCTCCGCAGATCGACCCTGAGTTCAACGATGGGCCCGCGCTGCCTACCCGTGCATCTGACGAGTTCAGGCCCTTCGTTCGCCGCCTGCCGGAGTTCAAGTTCTGGTAGTTCTTTTTTCGCACTCACAAATTCTAGGGTATTGTTTTATATCTGCTTTTGATTGGATTTAGTAAATGAAAGCTAAAATTCAACATGTTGACTTGATCATGAAGCCAAGTTAGGCATTGGGATTGATAAAAAGTGTGGATATGTGATGGGTGAGAAGCAGGAATTTGGAGAAACTAATGGGGGTAATTTGTTCGTCATCCAATAATAATTTTTAGAAATTGGGATATAACTGGGAGTTTGTTGATTGTGACATAATCTGCAACAAATATTGTAGGAGAACATTGTTTGAAAATTTCCAAATAGAATTTTTTATATTCTGTATCTTTAAGAACGAAGAATTTTACATTTTATATTCTGTATCTTTAATATTGTTGTTTTGACATTTTTTTTTATGGGATATTTTCAGCTGTTTGTTATCTCAAAGTGAGGAAGGCATTAGTTTAGGTAAAAACCTTAGTGCAATTTTCAGCAGAAAACCACAAGTTGATGAAATTGTGGTGTCGTTTGCAAGACTTTTTCTTTTTGTTTGTTTGGTTGTTTGATACCCAAAAATCCATTGACCTTTTTTATGTTTAACTAGCCTTAAATTCAGGTTCTTTTATTGCTCAACCCAACCCCTTCTGTTCTTTGTAGAACTTTCTAGATTACGATAAAGTGTCCGTTGTTGATGCTATATTCATGTCTGGCATTCTTTTGTTTATATATACCAGGTTCATTAGTCATCATTGCTTTTTTTCACATTGAGCTGATTAATGGTGAAAATGTCTCTGAAGTATTGAACAATGTTCAGATGCTTGAGCTGTTTGAGTTTTTGTTATTTATTTTTTCATAATTCCACGTGCCTGTTTTAATAGTTGTTCTGGAATGGCAAATGCAATCAGTAGATTGGTGGTGGTATAAATCACAAAGCATTGCCTTGAATCCTTTGGTTGGAGATTGTTATTATTACTGGTGATTGTGGATACAATATATGAGCTGATGAAGATATAGAACAATCTGGGTGTCTCATTCTTTCTATTTGTACAGTGCAAGGCAATTGGAATCGACTATGTCCATGTTGCCCTGGGTTTTTATTGAATGATGACATTTTATCTTATATTTTCATTGGTTTGGAGCATTTTGAGTGTAGCGCTCTTTCTGAATCTGTGTTCTAAAATATTTTTCTTTATGTAAATTTCCTTCTTTGTTGGTGAAAATATTGATCCTTGATTTTGACATTTTGCCTCCTGATATGGGAAATTTCTTACCATTGGAAACTTATTTATGCCAGTTATTTGGCTGGTCAAAATATTATTGAAGTTGTTCCATTTTCCTCCTCCTAGGTACTGTATCACGAGGTCTTTCTGCATTGGTTTTGTGCTGACATTCTTCAGTGCATTTGATGTACCTGTTTTTTGGCCAATACTCCTTTTCTACTGGCTGACGCTATTCACTCTCACTATGAGGAGACAGATTATTCACATGATCAAGTACAGATATGTTCCATTCTCTTTTGGGAAACAGGTATCTTTAAGTTTATTCTGCTTTTTTATTTCGGTTAAGCATATTTCTGTGACTCTTGCCTGGTTTATTCTCTACATACATTATCGTACTTGTTAACTAAACTTCTTTCCTTTTACAGCGATATGATGGCAAAAGGACATCTTCAACTGAGGCAACTAGCCTTCCTAAGGATTGAGGTCATCAGGTAGAGGGAACTATATACGCTCTTTTGAAATTCAATACATGCAGAGGTGGCCGAATCTTTTTACTGCATTCTTTAGTTGACTGCTGAGCACTTTAAGGAGTAGTGGTAGTAAAAATTGTCTTGAGAACTTGTTTTGGCACATTGGATGACTGTTCTCTCCTGAGATTCTTACCGAGTAACCTTTTATATGCCCTCGTAGAAAATTAGAATAGGAAAGCAAATTGGTCGCTATTTTTTATACTTTTCTTTTTCTCCATAAAGATCCTTTTGTATGGAAGGGAGATGCTACATTTGCTCAGAAGTTGATCCGCTAACTTTGTGCATTCCTAAAGAGCAGTTGGATCGCATAAAAGTTGAGTTCTCCTTTACAGGTGCACACTCGAGAAAAATCACCAAAGTTGTTCCTTCAAGTTATTGATCTTATACCTTTCTCTTTGATAGAGGATTGCTTGCCCTATTATTTGATTTAACAGAGTTTATAAGATTTAATATTGTTAAAGAAAATAAACTATTGAATTGGTTGAAATAAATTACACTGACTGAACGTGATATTTACATGGACTGAAAGCAAAAATTAAAATAAATTATGTAATACTACTACTATTTTTAGATGAAATCTAATTGATGACACCAAATTTACTTTGTGAATAAATTTATTTAATAAAATTGTTGTAACTTTAATTCCAAGCCTCCTCGAGCTTGATAATGTAGTACAACCAACTTGATAGTGTAGTAGAAGATTTTGTGAGCCTGAAGAGAGTGAGAAGGAGTTTACTTAATAACCCTTTTTTATTTTGATATTTAATTTTGCTATTTCTCAAATTCAAGAAAAGCTTGTAAGCCCAGGGGTATATCTCCCTGAGGGTGGGAGAAACCATAGGTAAAAAAGACTCTCTGAAAAAACTACTAACACACCTTTACCATTATCGTTAAATTTGCTTTTCAATTACACAAAAACATATCCTGTATCACTTCAATAAAGGCTGCTTGCACATAGTTCAAAATATAAACTCAAATATATTATTGACAAAATTAAAGCTAGGCCTTCAAATATGCGGATTGAATTTGGCAACAATTCACTGCATAATTTTATTTAGCCCTTCATATCTTATAAAATATCACTTATGTTAAAATATTTCATATATTACTCACAAATATTTTTAATATTTTATCATATGTATAACTTATAATGTAAAATATTTTAATTTATTTTACTTTCATCCCTTAACCAAATTTTTTCTTTTTTAAGTTATTATTTATCCTTAATTCGTAGTAAAATTTTAAATATGATTTTTTTATTTATCCATTAAAAGAATAATAATTTTATTGAGGCTTATTCTTTTAGTTATTACAATTTTAATTATTTTTATAAACTACGTTATAAAGTTACCTTAAAAGCTTTATTCCCTTGACAATAGGTGCTTCGACATTGCTATGTGTAAGTCTGGTTTGGCCCGGCTGTAAAATAAAAAACTAACTCTGTTTTCTCTCTGTGTTCTGCTAAACATGGTCAAATTGAGGAGGAAAGGGAGGTTAATCTGAAAATAGATAGCAAACTTGTAATTGATGCAAATACAATTTAAACAATCTGGCACACTGACAAAGGGAATCATTGATGTTTGAATTTATTTTAAGTAAAACAAAAATGATAAGAACTAGGGTAAATGGACTTAAAGAAACTGGCTTGTAATAGCCATACTCCAAAGGTCTCGGCAAAAGTATGAAACAACAGCAACAATAAAAGAAATGATAGCCCAAGGATTGTTGAAGCATTTATGTCGGAGGGTTGCGCACCAAGCATTCCGTATGTGATTTTAAAATCGGTTTACATCTTCTGACAATAGAGAAAGATAACTATAATTGATATCGAAAACCGCTTCTTCGCAGAGACGGTCGAAGTGGTCTGCAATTTCAGCATTGCTACCCAACCAATGCTCAAGAATGCCACAGTAATGAAGGTATCCAACATCCTCGGGAGAGTTTATCAAATTGTCCATGAAGATGACGTAGGATGTAATGCGTATCAGTTGTTGATCCTTTAATCTGCAACGCATTTAGTATGTGACCATCGCTTTATTCAAGTCTTTGGGGCCGGGGGTCCAGGTTGAGGCCCTGAGCGCAAGAGACATTTTGAAAACATCAAGACAATGAAGGCCACCTCGCTCTGATAAAGGGTCAAAAATGTTTGCATATCCTATTGAGGACTCCAATTTGTTTCTACCTCCTTTCGTTAATGGCTCATCTTGTCAGGAATACCGAGCCGAAGTCCCAACAGCCGATCAAGTATAAAGAGTGGAAGCTGATTCTCTGACATTATCATGTCTCTCTGAATGGAATGCAAAGATCCTCTCATGGCAAAAAACAGGATCATTTCGAGGATAACCAAGTCTCGTGAATCCCTCAGCAACTACACGAAATAGCTCAAGCACAAAAAAACAGCTATCGAGAACCATCATATCTACAAATTCATTGCTGCTTTGATTAATGGAACCTTCATAACAGGCACGATCTTTTTCTTCAAGCTCTTTTATAGAACCTAGATAAATCATTATGTCCTGATTAGAACGCTTGAGAACATGACGGAGGGAATGCCACTTATGACGATCCATTTGGCGTAGGTGGTATGGCCCCAAAGACATAATCTGGAAGACAAGCTCTGTCATCTCCTTCATATTCTCAACTTTGCCCAAGAACCTGCTTCATCATCTTGGGAGTTTGCTCTAGTTTTTCTTTGGTGGACATCACCCACTCAGAATCAGGAGAAGTTACTGCATCTTCACAGTTGTCGCCATTTTCGTTGTCACAATTTGCTCGCTATCTGATGGCATCTGCTGCTGTTTCTGCAGCTGTTCTTGAGGTTATTCTGGCAATTCAAGCAATCCAGCAGAACTAGAAGTTCTTGGTATTCCAGATCCTACAGTTTCTCCGAGTTTTACTGTAACGAGATACAAACTCAGAAGCTCTTTGTTGAACACAGCAACCGCTTTTGGCTTCTGGATTTTATTTGGCTTCAAAGGTTGTTTAGCATACCAAGAACCACAAGTACTGCACAGTTTTTGATTCCTCAAGATAAAATCTGAAATGGAAAGCTGTTTGAACAAATTAATGAAGTCAGAAATCTATCATTTGTTCAATTCCTTAATTGACTGAACCAAATGTCCAGACCGCATACCCTGTGCTTTGCCTATAATAACAAATATCAGATAATTTTTGTGTGAAATATTTCTTTCTCAAGCTTAAAGGTGATTTTCCCTTTTTTTTTTTTTTTTTCATAATTCTATACCTTATATATATTTTATAATAAAATTCCCACACAAGAACTGTCTTAAACGGTCGGATATGCTTCAAATTATCACTGCAGTACAAAGGCAAAAGGTAAAAGTTCAAGAAAAGAAGATAAGGGCAAGGAATTTGGTTTGAAGTCCACATTTATAAAATATGCATTCAGTTCAAAGCTTAAGAACAGTAAGTGGTAATTCTATTATTACTATTATAAGCTAATGTCGCTTTGTTCTAAAATTTTGATTATTATACTGCCGGAAATCCGGACTCGATCCATATTCAATTAAAGTAGTTGGACTTTTTGCACGTGTAAAATAGAAGCGGTAATGAAGAGTGGTAAACCTCATGCATGCAACCATGTGAGACATGAACAACAGGGTACTTGCTAGTGGGAAGGGCATGTGAATTAAAAATATGCTGTATCTTTGCCACGATTATAATCACTGGGTTGTTTCAAGTCTGGAAATTTTTGATCCCAACCACATCTAAGGAGCCAACAAATTTGTTGAGAGGGACTTCACTTAATAATAATAATTATTATTATTATTATAATAATAAATTGATTTTGCATCAAATTCATAAATATTTGTATATATATTAATAAACTAAGCCCCTTTCCCCTCTTTTATATCATAACTCACAAAATATATGGTATCAACAAGGTCTGTCACACCTATACAAGTGTTGTACGATATGATGGAGCCTTCTTGCATTCATAACTTGTTTTCCATGCAGGAAAAATCTTGATACAAGCTTTGGTAAAGTTGTTAATATGGTGACATAATTACCAGTTTAAAGCTGTGTATTTTTATTAACATGTTTAAGAGTATGCTTCAGTTCCCCCGTGATAGTATAGCACTGACTCTGTTCCAAAGAAGTTTGATTAAAAATCACAATATTTCCATCTCAACCAAAACCTAATATTATTTTCCACCAATTTGCAACCCCAAAAAATTTTCAATAACCAGCAGAATGCTTCTAAATGAAGGGACTTCTTATGGGACCTTATTCTTAGCTGTCTGAAAACATTATTTATATAATTGGGTTTTGTTATTATCAATTACATAATTTTGATCGGTCATCCTATAGTAAATTTTTGTCAGCGTCGGTCGCTACATCAACTTCAAACTGAATTTTAAACAAAACACAACCAAAAAAAATGTGGGTGGGAGAAGATCAATTTTAACTATACACTAAATTTTAGGAGAGCGTTCATATCCAGCGGTAAGATTGGTCTATCATAATAATATAAGCATGTAGCTTCGCGAGCAGTTGTCATAAGAGCGCCATCTCTCACTGCTATTTTTCCTTCTTTGGGAAATCCTGTGTCATTAAATCAAAACACTTTCTGTAGCCAACATTTGATATTCATCAGACAGCTTTCATCCATGATAGACTGACATCCTTAAATGTCTTTTTTTATTTTTTCCATTTTTTTTCTAGTAGCATTGAACAATCCCAAGTAACATCTCCGATCAAAAAAGAATACATATTTACAAACCTTGTAAGAACATTTGAGTTCACAGTTTATATCATGTAAGTCATCTATTCAGGTTATTTAAACATCTTTGTCTCTTTATATACCCCTCAAAAGAATCATGAAATGGAAGTCTTGGCAAACGACAAATTAAGATATGCAGCTAATGTAATAGCTACTTTGAGAAAGCATTTCATAAATTAATATCGGATTTTGAAAGGAAATGACATTGAATCACAGTCATATCAGTCTTACAGACATTGTCTGACAAAGTATAAGCTATGTACAATAAACCGTCAATCAAATAAACATATTGACCTGCTCTTCCTCTGGCAAACATAGGCCAAGGCCAGGAGGGAATAGAGGGCATGAATAATAATCAACTATGACGGAGCAACTTAACACTAAGCATCATTATTCGCAATTTTTGACACTTTTTTTTTCTTTTTATAGCACAAACTGGCAAGATAAGGATGTTCAAGCACTGCTGTAAGGCTTAGCAAGGTTTTGGGGAAGGGTATTCTTGACAGGGTAAGAAGCCTCCATTGCAATCCCACACTTACCAGCGTACGTATCCAACACATTACGCTGCAATTTTACATATCCGCTTTCACCCCACTTTTCACCCCAAGAGTTCCTCACAAGCCAGTAATCCACACCATTTTCTGTGCCATATCCAACTGCAACAACACCATGGTCCAGTGCTGAGCCACATCTTCCAGTGAAAACACCCTGTAAAAGCCATACGAAATCAATGAATTGCTTGAAGTAGGGCATTGTCTTTTACGAACAAATTACTGTTAGATTGATGTGACCCACTAAACTTACCGACTCATAGAGTTGAAAAGCTCTGCCACCAGCTTCAATGGCAACACTCACAGGCTGATGTGCCACAGCTTTCTTCAACGACATCTCATCGAAAGGAACTACATCCTCATACCCATCAATGCTAACAACCCTAGCGTTCTTCTGCAACATCGAAAATTATATTTTATAGATAAACATCTAGATTCGATATTCATAAAAACAACTAAACACGAGATAATATCAGAATCTGAAAAGTTGGTACGCACACGAACTGGGTCACATCTGCTGTCAACGCCAAGGTAAGGATAGTCTTGTTCAGTGTCCATGCCACCATTTTGGATGATGAATTGGAAGGCGTAATCCATGAGACCGCCATTGCAACCTGCATTGTATTTCTTGTCACAGTCCACTAGTTCTTGTTCTGATAAAGAGATTAGCTCGCCCGTCACTATCTTGTTGATTCCTTCCACTGCAGCTACTGTGGAGAATGCCCAGCAGCTTCCTGCTCACAATGCAAAAACAGAGCAAGTTCGTTCAAAAGTTTCCGGGCATATCAGTGAAGTGCTCAAAATCTAATCTATTCTCATTACAGCAATTAATTTAAATCTGATTTATGGAAATTTCACCGAATAGTTTTCACTAATTAAAGGTCGATATTGCTAATCGAGTCATTTCCTTCGTCACACACAGCCGACGATGAGGTGTGATTTCATAAACTTCACAGTTCAGATAAACAAAATGGCTCGGTCCAATCCAAAATGAAGAAAAACAAAAGTTTATCAGACTTTTAAATGGGCCTGGGTCTAGGCCCAACTTGTTCACACAAATCACAAATCCGATTTGATTTTGTCTTACTAGTCTGGGCTTAGCCTACATGACGTCGATACTATTAATGCATGAATTAACACGTCACACTAAAGAATAATGAGAGAGAACCCACGTGATTCCAACCGAAAGTCTAAAAACTGTCATTCTTCATTACCTACCTTTCTGCCGCCTCCAGTCCACCGTCAGCAACCAGTTCAACAATACAATACCAACTTCTTTTTATCAGCAAAAATTACCTCCAAATTATTAAAGATTACTAAATATTCTAAACGGTATTTAGAATAATCCATCATCACAGATATGATGACTTTTAAATAATGGTCTAATCACGAAAGAGCTAACTTACGGATAAGCCAAAAATTCAAAATTTTCTAAAATTCAGCTTGATTATTCTCAAAATTAATCTTAAATTAATTTATTTGTATAATAAATAATATCTAGACTTAATTTATTTTAATTCGAACATAAAATCGTTGCTTCTTCTTTTTCTTTTTTTTTTCTTCAATAAAAGGTAGAAAATAGTGCTAATATTGGCTGGATACTATGCCAATCTAATGAGAAAAACGTAATAATGAACAGAATCAATCTAACCAACCAATTTAGTTAAAAGGAAAGAAATGTATACCACAAGATCCTTGATCTTTAACGGGGTTAACTGCTCCCCTTTCTCTCCAATCGACGGACACCGGCAACTGGTCGTCGGCCTTAAAAGCGTACCGGTGGCTTGCTACCTTCGACTTCATGAGTCTACGCTTAGCATCAGTTCTGGTACCAAGATACATGGCGCGGTACTCTTCGTTTGTTAAATCGGCAAACCTGTTCAAACCCACCTTGTACGTGCGGTTCTCAGAGTCATTATGTTCATCAATGAACCTCAAGTTATCCTTAAATATCTGAAACCTTTTTTCGTTCTCTCCTAACCCGTTGGAAGTTTTTCCATGCTCTGCTAGCCATAACTGGTAGATGCTCATCACCTCATCATCGGTTCTCCGGCTTGATGATCGGTCATGATTGTTTTCGTAAGAGATTATGGACATGTCTGAGGCAAATGATGAGATGAATAAGAGGAAGAGAAGAGTCAATGAGGCTCGAAACATGGTTGCCATCTTTGTTTTTCTTAAACAGGAAGATAAGAGAATGAAGAGCTGGTGGATAGAAATGGGGCAAGTTGATGAGTTTATAAAGAAAAAGAAAATAGTTTAATATTCAAGAGTTTGGTAAAATGACAGAAGGTAAAATAAATAAATTAATATAAATGAGAGGGCAAGTCGCGAAAAGATGAAATCTAAGATAAATTTGAGACCTCGTGGTCACTCGCAATTCGAGGAAAACTCGGGATTTTTGGCAACGGAAAATAGTAATTTTCGTTTACAATTCAATTATGGCAAATAGAAGTGCCGCAACGAAGTCAGACTTTCGGCAAATGGGTTTCTGCCACGTAAGATACTTGATGGGTTCCCTAGAGTTGGGGATTTTGCATGCTTTAAAACCCACTACTGAACGCGAACCTTGTGCTACAGAACAGGAAAATTTCGGTCTAATGACGTATAAGGGATGCTTCAATAAAGCAATGAAAAGTGCTGCGTTATTGTATGATGATATAACGATAATTAAAATTCAGCATTAGAAAATGGCTTTCTCAGAGATGCATGTGCTTGTCTGAGATAATTTTGATTGATGAGATTCTGCAGAATACTTCAGTGATGATTTAAATACGATAAATATACCTCTTTCAGATACCTGTTGCCTGCCTGCCTTACATCATCCATGCCGTTAATGGCATCTAAATTTCAGAGCAGTTATTAAATAACTAAGGTTCGTTATCGTTGGAGAAAAAATAAACGGGTATTGTGTCTGCAACTGCAAGTTTATGATTTCGAATTCCTAAAGTGATTCAGAATTGCCTAGAAATAATGAATCAATTCACTGAACCGGTGGGCAGCACGAGAACTTTAATATTAGAAAAATATCCACCAAATTTCATGATCTAAGGTCCTGACCTTGAGTCTGAGAGCCACCACATTGATGTCGCATTTATTATATGATTCCATATACCAAGTGGTGGTGGCGGTGGATGAACATAACTAGTTTTATTGATTTTCGAGCACGAGAGTTCAGTTGTATTAAGACTTCAAATCTTGTAAATTCAATTACGATGTAATTGATGCAGTTAAACGATATGAAAGATTGTGGAGAAGTAACTACAAGTTCAGAACGATTTACCCCTCCAAGGAGGACAAAGAATTGAAACAATATAAGGTATATTCTTCCCATTTTCAATAATGTTTTTCGTCTTATAAACCTAAAACTAGAAAATCAGTAAACAATAAAATGTTAAAGATTGATGAATTATGACTATTGGGATAAAAACAATGGTCATTCTCTTGAACCCGTGGATATTTTTATGACTCCAAATTCATCATACTTTATCGTGATCATAGATAAATTTACTCGATCATAAAATATATGATGAATTATAGGAATATGTGTCAACTCTTAAGAGTATCTAGTGATCTCAAAGAACGTGTATTAAGCTCTAAATCAACGTACTAATTAATCCACCACATAATAACTATGCAACCTCTTAAATTCTGACAAACATATAATAATTAAAATACTTATAAAAGGTAACAATTTATAAGATAAGATTGTGTCAACCAGCCATTAGTAAAAACCATTCGTTCGATACTCTTAGTTTTTAACTAAAATTTTATGTATCAACTATTGGTATTTTCTGTGGAGAACTATACAAAAAGTTATAAACACTTGACTCATCGAAAAATATTTTAAGTACATTCAAAGTACACAAATACCTTATTAAAACACCCTCCCTTCAACCCCACATAAAGATTAAAGTACACAAATACCTTATTAAAACACCCTCCCTTCAACCCCACAAAAAGATTATAAATTTTGACTCTGTGGATAACTTGCAGTTTCAAGAAGGTAAAGTCTAAAAGAAAGGCCCCCAAAATATACATTTAAATTCAAGTGACTTAAACCGCACAAGAGTACGTAAAAACTTGAATGAAAAGTTATCTTATAAGATTAAAAGCTAATAAAGAGCACATTGATCCTCGAAAAAAGTCAAATCATGAAATTAAAATAAAATTTAATTTTCAGCTAGACAAACTTTTTATTAAAAATTAGGAGTTTATGATCGAGAAAAAAATCGTGCTCATTCTCCTAACCTTGTGGTCATTCTCATGACCTCTAGGTCATCCACATTTTATTGTGACAAAAATGAGTTTGCCCAATTAGAAGATATATGATCAATTATAAAAACATGTGATAACTCCTAAGAATATACACTGACTTTTAAAGATATGCGTCAACCTTACATTTACATACCCATTAATTGACCACACGACAAGTATATAATTTTTTGATCTCTAAGTATGACAAATATACAATAATTAAAATACTTATAGAAAGTAACAATTTATAAGGTAATGTCAATCACTTACCACAAAAAATCATTCATTTGATACTCAAAGTTTTCAATTGAACTTTTGTGCCCTAACAATGACTTTTAGTAGTTCTTGTATTTTTACTAAATTATTGTTTTGTTTAATAATTAAATATATATTAATAATAAAGTAAAATTAAAAATTAATTATCTATTATTATAAATAAAAAATAATTATATTTGATTTTATTATTGTATACAAAAATATAAAAATAATTAAAAATTATAATTTAAAAAAAAAAAAGATAAACATTTATTTTTATATTCTTGAATAAAATAGTAAAAAAAAATATAAATAATAATAACCGTTTTAATATACACGAAGCGGAATGGTGCGAAAGACATACCGTTTTTCGAATTTGAGGTACTTGTAATGTTCAATGTCATCCTGTGAGATCTCCCTTGTAAGCCTTCTTGTCTACTGGTAGAAGAACTGGGCTGTCCTCCACAAATTCCCCACTTCTTCAAAGATAACTTAGCGACAGGAACCGAAATCTCTGGCTTTGAATGTTGGATCCAGATCCACATAACAGTCGGTAAGGTAAATTCACATCAAAGCTAGTTTGCTTGCCAGTTTCACGATTTCTCAAGATTCGCGGCTAGCATACATGCTTGTTATGTAGATAAAAAAGACAGACGTTGACCTGGGGCTATTAAGATTTTGAATATTTAAAATTTATTTACGGTCTAAGAATGGCTCGGAAAGCGTAAGGTGACTTAGAAGGTGGAAACTGGTGTTCGTTTCCGGGTACCGCCCAACTTCTTTTGAGAAGGTAGTGAGAAATTTTCCAGAATGATGATTTTTTTTTTTTTTTTTCCAATGAATGAAGATATTATTACAATGGGCATCAGTTCTAACAAAGCCGACAACTGAACACCATTCTACATTTCCTATCAGAAAATTTGTATAGAATTTGAAGCATTTAAGATACAAGCTTTCCTGCAAGGTAACAATTCAGCAGGTCTTAGCTGACATGCATCTTCCCTGAAAACAGAAACCCAATCACCCCAACAAAAAATTAAAAAAGAAACAAATAATGTGATGCTTAGGAGTAACTTGAACAGCAAGTGCACTCATCCAATGGACAACTGTAACATCTGCCTACTCTTATGTACCCACCACCCAGTATGACCATCTATCTGCATGTCCGCCTCATGATTTGAATTTCTTGGTGCTGAAGATCGGCAGACCAAATTCATACAGCATATATATGGTGCATATCTTTTGCTAATTCAAATTTTTAAGAATTCCTTGTAGAAACCCGTGTGTCTGTCAATTTTGCTTCATGCTTTCTCTTACTTCGAGAACTGCGTTTTGATCTAGATGATCGAGTCTTTGGGGTAGGCTTCACTGTATGCTCTTGGACACCAACCACTGCTTTTCCGTTAGAGGGGAGTTCTGGAGGAGTATCAGGCCATGGTGTACGTTTCGATGGGACGGTGATGTCCAAAGGTGGGTCAATTATCCATCTGTATGAAACATAAACAAAATGTGAGATCACTCTGACAATGATGGTCAAAGTTTTGTTGGTGCTAAATTTTTCCAAAGAGAAAATTGATGTAGAAGCATGCATAACCTATTATCAGTGTAAAAGAAATGTAAGAAGAGATTGATAATCCAAATAATATAAGTTTCATATTCATGTCCCAGTACTCAAAGTGAAAAATAAAATCAATTATGGACATATTATATTAATTTATTTTCAGTCGGTGGTACTCATCAATGAAATTTAGATTACCTTTTAGTTCAATGAAAGAACCCGAAATCACAAATATGCAGAAGTCACAATCATTGTAAATAATGGCTGATTTAATTTCACTAGATGAAAAAATTACCAAAATAATGTAGCTATACATACATAAGCACTAATGATGGACCGTAAATAGGAAGAGCTAAGAAGTATCACCATCTTGCCAAAAGTCACGTTGATTGAGGTGAGCATGAAACATAAAGGAGTTTGGTATATTACAGGCTGTTTGCCTATAGGGGAGGATTGAGAGACTATGTTGTTCATCATCACACTAAAATCAAATGAGGTCATGTTACTCCCAGGAAAAATTGAAAAGGGTTTGATATGGGACTTAATTAGAAATAACCAAGTAACCTCCACTGCCCTAAGAACAAATAGGTAATTACTTGAACTTTTAAGTGCTAAACAGAAAATCTATGTTAAAATAAATAACTTATTATTAGAAACACCAGAAAAACCTCAAATTAATATCATTCGTTAACAACAATAGATAATCATACAGACAGCACGAGGAACAAACCTTAGAAGTAAAATGCTTCAGCTGGACCCCCGTGTGGATAAATATTTTTGCTTTTCTAATTGGAAAGTTACTACTTTCTTCCATTACATTCTAGATTAGGCACTACATATACATGCAAACAAAAGCCATGCATGGTAACACACTCA
>JAWDEX010157822.1:3381-19534 GCA_035221805.1 Trichilia hirta | reverse complement strand
TTATACCTCTTAAAGAATTGAGCGAAGATGTTTGTTGGTTATTGTTTAAGTCTTTAGCATTTTTTGATAGGTCACCCGAGGAGTGTAATAAATTAGAAGAGATTGGTAGGAAAATTGTAGGCAAGTGCAAGGGTCTACCTCTTGCAATTAAGATAATTGGTAGTCTTTTGCGTTTGAAAAAAACTAGTGATGAATGGCAAAGAATTTTGAGCAGTGAGATGTGGGATTTAGAGGAATTAAGAAAAGATTTTTTCCCCGCTTTATTATTAAGTTATGATGATTTGCCTTATTTGATAAAGCGTTGTTTTTCATAATTGTGCGATCTTTCCAAAAGATTATAAAATGAGAAAAGATTTATTGATTCAATTGTGGATGGCTCAAAATTATCTTGAAAATGAGGAGATGGAAGTAGTTGGTGAAGATTATTTTAATACTTTAGTTGCACAATCCTTTTTCCAAGAAATTGAAAAAGACGATGACAATAACATTATATTATTTGTAGTGTTTGTAATGCACTTAGATTTTTCTTGTTTTCAATTTGGGGTTGCTTTAGATTAATATATAGGCAAAATTGAGCTTATTTGGATGAAAGTAGTACGTGTGTATATATATATATATATATATTACTTATAATTTCTCTGGCAAAATTTTTGTTAAATAGTGATTTGTTTTTACTTATTCCTTTAATCCCAAAGTGAGTACATTTCTTCTCGGGCATCGTTTAATTGTCCTTACATCTTCTTACGAGTTATATTGGTTTTTTAATTAATTGTTCTTCTAATGTGATAATGCTCTTATGATTACATTTTCTCTATTACTTTCCACTTTAAGGAATTAAAATTTCTTTGTGTCTTGCTTACAAGATCACAAAGTGAAATGCCTTCTCGTTTCATGAATTTTAATGAATAGGCCACCTTGACGGCTTCCTAGCCCCAAATTGTGCAACTTGAAATAAGATTGCTGTGAAGCCATCATCACCAGGATTCTTTGATGGCCCGACTAGAGAACAATTTACTTCTCTTCCTTTTCCTCCTTTGGACACACCATTTGACTTAGAGGTATTTCCTAATCACATTCACACGCTAATTTTGTTTAACTAGGTAAAGTTATGATTACTGTTGGATCACCCCTCAAACTCTTGGACTTTAAATCTCCATTTAATCCAGAGGTGAGAGCCAGTACTAAACCATTGGCCACGCCTCCCCACAATTCGAATTCTTGATCTCTATCAAATTCGAATCATGGAGTATCCACCAAAACTAATTCAGCTGGTTCCTCACTAACTCGGATTTAATTTATTGGATCACCCCCCAACTCTTGAGCTATCAACTCTTTGATCTAAGGGTGAGAGCCAGTATTAAGTCATTGGCCTGCCCTCCACCGACTCGAACCTTTGATCTCTATTAACCTCGAGTCATGGAGTAACCACTTGAACTAGTTCAGGTGATTACTCTACGATTTAAATTCGATAAAGATCAAGGGTTTGAATCATGGGAGAGCGTGGCCAATGACTTGGCACTGGCTCTTACTCCTGAGTTAAGTGAAGACTCAAAACCCAAGAGTTGGGAGAGTGGTATTTTTTTCTTTCGTTATTCGTATACCTCTAAAGATTGTTAAATTTTGAGTATTCAAATTCAAATTCTAAGGCTATAGATCAATCTAGCATGTCAAAGAATCTTAGAGTACCAAATTTTAATTTTATCAGAGTTGGTCTGGACCTTGAACCAAACTTGAGAAATTTGAATGGTTCAACCAAACTAGAATGGATTAAACCAAAAAATTTGGTTGGATCAGATTTCTGTATGAACCTGATTTAGAGCCAACCGAGTTGTCGAGTCAGGTCAAACTAGGTCAGGGTTATACCAAGTTAGGTTAGGTCTAATTAAAAATCGAGCAACAGTGAACTGCGTGCGATTTTGTGTGAGTCAGGCCTAGTTTTTGTCGAACGAGTCTATGTTAAAGGAGAACTAGCTGGCATATGTCATGCACACAAGAGCGTAAAGCCTACTCATCTTTGACCTTCTAGCACGTACATTACATGCACCTGATGGTTTCTAAAATTTGCAGGGGGGCGGGGGCCTGTGTTTGACATTAGTTTTATTAGATTCCTCTAAATAAGTAAAACACGTTTGGATCAAGAAAACTTGAAAACAATTGATCAAATTAATCGGATAATGACAAAAATGTTTCTGCTACTTTAGACCTTTTCTCTAAAAAAACCGAGGTCTGATACCACTATTGAAATTCATTCACACTATTTTAAGACTAGTGGTGCAAGCAGAGATACCCTAAATACTCCGGGCATAATAGTTTTTCAAGAATTTAGCCAATTTGCGTAGTTTCTCTCTATAGGAATACTAAGCCTTTTAACTATTTTTAATTGATCTTAATCCTTGACTAATATGATTGGGATACAATTATTCAGTGAATAATTGTAACTTTTGTAAATTTAAACATAATTATTCAATGAAAAATCGTATTCCTACACCATTGAAATGGCACCTTTCTACCATTGTATCATTTCACCAATAAACACAATCTCTGCACCCTTACTTTGATCATGTCCTTTCATCCTGAAGGCCTATCCTTGGAGGCAATTAATTATGCTGGTCACGCGGATGCTTTGGCAAATTCGATGGCATTGTTTTAGAGGAATTTGTTGTTGTATGATCAAGAAAACTTGTGAATATAGTATTATGCATTACATACACGTGTGAAAAACTTATGCATAATTTGATTTCTGTAATTTTTTGTTATGGTTTTTATTTTGACTATTCTATTTGTTTATTGTCAACAAGCTGAATCATCGGATTGAATTTCTAGATGAATGGAAGAAACAAGATCTTTTTTCTTTGATGCCTCTGCCTCTAACTCTCGGGAGCAGATTGGGTACAACTTTAATGCTCTAAAGACTTATGTTCCAGGAGTGGTAGAGTTGCTTTTTGATAATAGTATTCTTGGGTTGGGAAGTCAATGAGAAGGTAGTCTTCTATATCTTGTCTCTCTCCTGTTGAAGTTATGTTAAATGTCTTTGCGTTATAGTTTACACTTTCCGCGTCCACTATACTTGTCTGTCAAAAAGGCAAAACTTGTTCATTATTTATAATGGTTAGATGTCTCTTTTATTCTTGTTAATGAAGATTCTTTTCAAATTCTCTTATTTGTTTTGGTGTTTTATTTAAATCTGAACTGAGAGGACTTCAGAATAATACTCTATGTCTACTTCTTGGAGACAATTCATTGTGATGGTTATTCCAGTGCTTTAGCAAATCCACTCTGGGCTCCTGACTTGGTGCTGAACAGATTGGATGCCCTGTTTTGGAGGATTTTGTCTTGATAAGATCAAGAAACCTTGGGAACATAGTATATGTGGTACATAAATGTATTAAAAACTCATTTATATACATGTTCATGCATAATTTGGTTTCTTTAAATCTTTTGTTTACTCTTCTATTTGTTTATTTTGGGGAAGGGTAGTTGATGTGAGGATTTCAAGAGACATACACCGCTCTTCGTATGTAGAGCAAATTCTTTTAAACCTTCCACGAGTACACCAAAATTCGTTTATACAGGAGGGGATTATCATCAACATTCGTATTCACTGGTTTGAATTACTAATTACCTTTTATTAAACGAGTTTTCCTCTCTTCCTATCGTTGAAATGAGAAAAAAAGAATTTTCCTTCTATTTCCAGCACTTAATTCCTCACATGTTCATTGACGCTGTTATTAATTCCATGGCACATATGTTGCTCTTGCCTTTGGAGTGCCAGATGGCTGGCGTAAAGAGAAAGAAGTTATAATTTTGGCTTTCTTCAGTTGCTGCATTTTCAACTTCTCTATTCAAAGATGTTTGGAGCACTTGCAATAGCATACTTCGTGCGCTTTGGTAATGATATTTTGATCCATTGCCTCTTCTGGTTTATTTGCACCTGTTATTGTATATCTTAACCTGGCTTTTTGTATCCCGTGGCAATTAGCAATTTGATTGTTTTTCAGATGCTTATGCTAGAACCGGGTTCATTTTCAACCAGAAGACCTGGAAAATGGATTCACTTGCGTCGCTGTGTCACTTTTGCATGCGAGACTTCCTGCACTTCGCAAGTTGGAGTCAATTATGGTGTATGGTGTTGAATTCTTCCCAAGTTTTGAGCTTGAGGCTTTTAATGTATTACTTTTAATGTACTATGAATACAACTTCTTAGATGAGTATCAGCAGATTCAATCTTTCTCTGCATTCAACGGCCCTGTCAAAAATACTTGTTTGGCATCAATCCTAGCACTGTATGAACCTATTGCTAATAATTTCCTTATTCCTATTTGTTTGTGTTTTAAACATCAAAGGATGTTAGCAGAATTCCATTTCTATGTTTGACGACAAAGAATAGTCACTAAATATTCATTGATAATGATAGTAGATGAGTAAACTTTCTTTTGTTTAAATTAAGAAACTAGAGGAAGTGACCTCCTATTCACTTGACACATCTATTATAAAAATTGCTTTTGATAGTCAGCTATTGCATAATTAAGGCCTTTGTAGTCATAGGCAATGGATATGGCTCCTGAATCGGCACTGAACCAATTGGATGGCACTGTTTTGTGTACATTTATTGCTGTAAGATGGAGCTTTGTGAGTATAGCATATATGTCACATCATATACATGCATAATCAACTAACTGATATGCATGTACTCTGTTATGGTAGAATAACGTTATTGAAAGGAGACTCGAGATTGTGGTTTCGTATCTCTCTCAAAGTTTAACAGGTAAATGAATTTTTTTTACTTTTAATTTAAAGACGTTCTAATTGTATCTTTCACCCATATTCTGATAAGAATCAGCCCTCTATAGTTGCATTGCTGGACTGATGGGAAACGTTTTACAGTTGTTCTGAGTTGGGACAGGCCAAGGAAAGCCCGTGGTGTTTCAAATATAAAACTGCTGAAGGTATTCCTACATCGGACTTACAGCTGTTTTTTCACGTATCCTATTTGCATTCAGGATAAATTTCAAAGGCGTCCTTTGACTTGTACATATGTCTCTGCTCTCTAAGGCTGCTAAGTTTGTTTTTCTTGGAATTGCATAATCGTTTTTGTAAAGACAAGTGACATCGTGAAACGTTGACAGCATGGAAAATATATTTTCTGTGACTATTTCTTTGTGTAAATACAGTTAGATTCTATAACCGATCGAGAGATATTTTATTTAGCAATTTGATGTTAAAGGGCAAAAGGATGCAGAGTGAGGGTCACTCTGCTGATATGGTGTCTGGTGTCTTTCAGAGCAGGTACTCTACCAATTTGAAGTTCATTGTGTTAACCTTTATTCTATTTTATACTAAGTTAAATGATGACTAATAGAGTTTCCATGGTAATCCTTCAGATTTTGTCTCGGAAGAACACACTGTCATTTGATTAGTGCCTGTTGATGACTTTGCCGGAAACAATACCAGTGATGAACCTAAAGATTGATATCAAATGATGATGCATTTGATATTAGACTATATAGGTAAATAGCTTTGAGTATCTTATTTGATTTTCACTCCTGATATAGTGATGACTATTTGTGATTAATATGGCAATCATTTGTAATGGACTTCTGAATGTTTGAAATGGTATTTGGTAATTTTCAGGTTTCAATATCACAGCAATGGATAATTCATTAATTCCAGAGACTTTTCTGCTGTTGATTGTGGTTCAATCTATGAGACACCAATGTCATGCGGGGTTCAAACTTGCTGGAAAAGATGGCTTTCAAGAGTACAAAAAACCGGAGCCACTTGTGCATTGTAAGGAAAGTAAAGGCCACTGAGGGTAACATAGCTGCCTCTGCCTCTCGGGAGCAGATGGGGTACACCTTTGATGCTCAGAAGACTTATGTTCCAGAATTGTTGGAGTTGCTTGTTGACTGGGTTCGGAACCCTGTGTTCTCGGATTGGGAAGCCAATGAAGAGGCTTGTCTTTGTCTTCTGATAATTAGTGGTTTTCAACACCTTTTTTTTTTTTTTTTTAAATCTTAACATCCACCAATTATTTTGTAAGAAATATCCACACAAAAATTAATCTTGTGACACTAAACTAAGTTTGATTAGCCAGCCATGTGGACGGTGCACTCTATTATATATAGACCCTTTTGTATGTTAAATTTATTCCCCCAAAATCAAATTAAAATATAGTATTCTCTCTTCACTCCCGTATTTCACTCCTTATTTCATTTATATTTTGCTCACATCTTTCGACTCTTTCTTGTTTGCATCTCATTGTACCATCAATAATCACCGAAAAGATAAAGAAAAATTAAAATAAATCAACAAAATTTTGTTAGTTATTTTAATATAAATCAATAAAATTAGAATATAGTAGTTGTAACATTTAAATTACTGAACTTCACATTTGTAATAATAAAATATTTAATAATTTAAGGTTTAAATTTCGCTGACATTAAATTAAAAGAAATTTATAATTTTGATAATTTAAGCTTCATTTGATGTGATGGGTTTAAAATATTATAAATGTTAAATATAAATATAGAATTGTAATTTTAATTAAAGCTAAGGCTATTAAATATATTTTTTTAATTTTATTTTGAAATTATAACACAATCACCACAATTTCAAATCAAACTTTAGTTAAAAATATACAAACTAGGGGTCATTTTGACAAGATGATGATTATAGAAGGACCCAATGTGCGTGTGTAGCCTCTCATATCCAATCCAAGCAACATTTTCAAGCCTTATCCAATCCAAGCAACATTTTCAAGCCTCACTACAAAAATGAACTTCCTACTCTTCCTCTCCCTCGCAACAATAGTGGCAACATCTCAAGCAATTCCCAACCAGATTCACCTTCTCCGACCACGTTCCGGTGCCGGAGGACAGCCTGTTATCGGTCTTAACTGCCAGAGCTGGCGACTAGCTGTGGAAACGAACGATTTTCGCGATTGGAACTTGGTTCCGGAAGAGTGTGAGAACTAAGTTGGAAATTACGTGCTCGGATCTCTGTACCGCGAAGACTGCAACTTTGTTGCAGCGGCTGCCTACAAATATGCTAAGAGCATTGAGCTCAAAGGAGATGGCAAAGACATTTGGATTTTTGATATTGATGAAACTTCACTCTCCAATCTTCCTTACTACGCTCAGCCTGAAAATGCATTTGGGTAACATGCACTAAAATATTTAGCGGAATTATTTGTTAATTAAAACTGTTTAGAAAGGTCTGAGAAGCAGGCAGTAAATTTTTTTTATTTTGATTTCATGGCAAAGGAGTATAATTCTACGTCATTTGAAGAATAGGAACTCAAAGGCATAGCACCAGCAATACCAGGCACTCTTAATCTGTACATAAAATTATTGAAACTGGGGTACAAGATTGTCTTTCTCACGGGAAAATCCGAAAGCCTAAGAAATGTTACAGAAACAAATATGAAGAATGTGGGTTACCATACTTGGGAGAAGCTCCTACTAAAGTAAACATCACTCAAACGCCAATACAGATTTCTATATAAACAATTATGAATCGTTTAAAGTCCATTCAGAAGATTTCTTTTTTCTTTTTTCGTTATTCATGGTTGATTAATGGTGGCATGCGTGCAGGCAAACTTCTGATCAGGGTACAACAGCAACTGCGTTCAAATCAAAGAATAGAGGGGAGGTCGTGGAGCAAGGGTACAGCATTATAGGCAACATGGGAGACCAATGGAGCGATTTGTTAGGCGATTATGTTGGCAACAGAACATTTAAAGTCCCAGATCCAATGTACTACATTAACTAAAAGATAATGTCTCCCTTAGTCATCTAGATAAAATGAATGTTTTAGCATGCATACAAATAAAACCAATGCTATGTTCCTGGCCATGCATGTAGGCTTTTCTTCTTTTCTTTTTTCCATGTCTTGCTTCTGATGAACATGTGAAGGTGTAGTAAAACTGTAACAGTAGAGATTCCTTTAATAAATTGTGGTGCGATATCCGCTTTATGTGATGAACTTGCGATTTTGGATAAGCATAGTTCTTTATCACTCAACAAGGCTCAATTGAGATTCAATGCATTTACATGTGATGGTTTGTACATTCAAACCTCTGATCTACAATTTGCTTTATCTCATGCATTTAGAATTTGATTCAATGTATATCCATCATTTTGAGTTCTTTTACTGTATAGCGTAATCCTTTGCGGCCAAATCGATCATCATCGAGATCACCCACATACTGTCAAAGCACAGACATTAAAGTGTATTCTTTTTCTCTTGTAGACTTGGATGCTCTAAGAATCCAAAATTTCCTAGGGAAAAAAAAATGTACGAACAGTAGAGTTTACATGTTGCTGCCCCCCAAAAGTTGAAAAGCTTAGTTCTATTGAGCAATTAATACTGAAGTTGTTGTGGGGAAATAATTATATTATGAAGATCATGGGAGAAATGATACAATTCATCAAATTTGGAGCTTTCCTTATACGCTCCTTGACATTGGCTATATTGGTCATTTTATAAAAAAAAAATGGAAATTCCAAATTGCTTCCTTCGGATGTCATTTCGAAAGCCTGCAAATTTCAAGGTTCAATATGCATCAATGGGGAGAAAAAAATAAATCTAAACAAATATACAGAAGAAAATCTGTTTAGATACCAATTACAAGCATGACTTTAATAAGTTAAAGTTTGAATAGCAATGGCACAGAACCTTATTCTAATATTAGTACCTTGAAAAAATGTCATCTATTTTTTTTTCGTCTAGAAATATTAATTTACTAAAAATTGAAAAATTGTCATCTTCAAAATGATCTATAAGAAAAGTAGCAAACCATTGTAGTTCATCATATAAGGATTACATCCAAACACAAAAAATATTTTCTAATTTTAATAATCATAAAGGTTCACGCACAAATGACATATTTGAACCCAAAATTCAAAAGGTAAAAGCAAATCTGTATTATACTAAGCTTGAGAAGAAAGAATACAGGATCATTCGAAACATAGGCTATCAATTGAGCAATCTGCTAGGCACCGGCACCGGCAATTGGACATTCAAGCCGCCGGATCCATTGTACTACATTAGCTAATTGGTGACAATCTATGGATTAGAATAAATGCAGGGGCCTTCAATGCTCCAAATTTGTATGCTGTTGTGAAAATTCTTTAGGAGGCGTCTTGTAATGATTTTTGTTGGTGGGATGTACTCCTCTTGAGATTCTTAAACTCTGAACTGTTGATGACAATGCATTATCAAATTATATTTCTTCAGGAGTGTTTTTTTTTTTTCGGTTGTAGCTTTATACTCTTACTTAAGAGGTAATGCGTCGCTCCTTGATCAGATTTGTTAGTAATTCACTTTCTATATATATTCCAATAAAATTTTTTCAGTTTACTGAGGTTATTTAAAAGAAAAAAGAACTAAGAAAAATAATGTACAACAATGAATTACTGACACCTTTTTCCATTATTGTTTTGATATAGGATGGCAATCAACTTTGCATCTTGTGATTGTATTCTTTAGTTTCATAGTGAATTTTATAATGAATATTATTACTTGTAAAAGCTCTTATATATAAAAATTATAGTGTTATCATGTCTTATAAAAGCAAGAAATAAAAAATATATTATATAAAATATATGATAATAATAATTTTCTATATTAATTTATATTTTGTATTTCTAATATTAATATTTCTTAAATATAAAATACTTTTATTGAGGAGAATATAAGGCGTCAGCGAGTTGGAAAATATCAAGACCCAAAGATCCCAACATGACCCAAATTGTCAGATTACAAAACCTGATTCTATTGTTAGCCCAAACCAATAAGCCCAATTTATTGTCAAAGAATGGGCATGGCATAGGTCCATAAGAGTTGAATAATATTTTCCTTTTAACATGACAAGCAATTGGAAAATGATCAAAATACATACTTTATTAGTAGGGGATAGATGCAGGAGAAAGCAAAAAAAATTAATTGGACTAAGGCTTTTCTTAAATTTACTTTGTACCTTATGGGCTTTTACTTTTTTAAAAAAATTATAATATTCATAAAAATTATTTAATTTTATCTTAGAAAACGTAACTTTTAATGATAAAATTACTTGATTTAATTTTTAATTTTTTTATAAATTTATAAAACTTTTATTTAATTATCTTTAAAATTTCTTAAAATTTTATAAATTTAATAAGAATTTAATTGAAATAATTTATTATTGATCGCCAAGTTATGCCACTGGCGTTGGCGCCAGCATCCATCACCGGGCGATGGGTACTGGCGCCAGGCCATGTTGGCAAGTCTATGGCTAAACATTCTGACAAGTATTTTATCAAACACCTTCCATGCACATTACTAAATACCATATAACTTCGCTTATTTCATTTTATTTATCTATATATTACAAGCATATTTCATAAATTGATCAAATAAGCAAAATATCAATTACGACAAAATAATTTGACAATGATTTCAAATCAAAACACCTTACAATTACACAATCTAAAATTAAATCAAACATACTTGAATTACTTACTCTAATATCAAATGTGATGGGAATGTTATTGAAAAAACAAAATAACGGTCTAGAACGATAGCCGAAGATGCTTGGTTGGACGAACGATGGCCGAAAGTTGATTAGTGAGACGGACAACTGCTTTTATCCTCATACTGCGGGCTTAAAGCTTGACATATAAATCCTTACATCTACTTCACAAATTTGAAGGAACAGTTTCCCAATCTCTAATGTTATTTAATTCTAAACCAAATTACCAACTCAAGCATGAGAAATTTGGATCAGGTTCAGATTTTGCAATTGGTTTTCGTATGAGATTTGGAGTATACAGACCTGAAACTTGATGGGATATTACTGAAATTGTAGCTAGAAAAACAAAGCACGAAGACACTCCCATGCTAGCTATAGCTAGAGATATTGTTTTCCGACAACAGATAAAAACAGTTTTGTTTGAATCTTCGAATGGCTGATTTGCCTCCTCTCCTTGTAAAAACTACGTGTTTGGAAATGACCTCAGAATTGTGGCAAACTAGCATGATATATGGTTTGTCGAACTTATCCTCTTGACCGGTAGCACATGGATATTTTGTTAATAACTCTTTCCCCGTATGAATTATTAAATGATTCTTGAAGCTATTCCATTGGCGTTTATTTAATCTATTTGTTTTCTTCTTGTTCTTATAAATAATTACTCGATCATTTGGTCATGCATAATATAGAATTAGTTCATATTGAGATTTAGGAAGATGCCTTTGGCTTAATTTTTTAATAATCATGCACATGGGATTCATGTTTTCCTCTCTAAATTAACTTAATTTTAAGATCTAGAGGTTGTTTAGATTTTCTAATTAGTAAACTTGGTGTTATAATACTTTCTTATCCCATTGCTATCTGCTATCTTCAAGACTTGAACAGTCAATTTTGATGGGCCTTATATAAGCTAACAAAAATTCAAATCTAATTAATGAGCAAAGAGGTCTGTGCAGAGGCTTAAGATATATATGTATATATGACTATAAAAATTATCAATTCCGAGCTCAATTGCACAACAATGTTCGAGTTTCTATTAAATATTACATAAGTAAAGATTAAATATTTATGACTAGTAGTTAATAAATAAAAATAAATATTGATCCTAGATAAATAGAAATACATACCCATCAAAAGATTTTTAAAAACTTAAGCCAAGTTCTGCCCATTACATGAAAATTTATTCCCAGATATCTCCTCTAATTCCAATTCAAACATGGAACTATTCTATGTAATACATTGGATTCGGGAGCTTGAAAGTTCGTTTTCCAGGATAATCCCCAAGGAGATCACTCCATTGATCACCAATGTTTCCGACAATTCTATATCCACTGTTTACAAGCTCCTTTCTTTGATTTGATTTATATTCAACTTGCGTCTGGTCCCAGTTGGTCCAATCCCTGCTAAAGAAAATATCTCTTAATTCAAAGATTAAATAAATTGATAATTAGTGCAACCCATCAGGGAATTTAATTATTAGTTGTTTAAAACACGCTTTGCTTCGTTAATTATTCACCTGAGGATAAGTTTCTCCCAAGTGTGGTATCCAGCGTTTTTTAGATTTCTTTCCGTGGAAAATCTCAGCAATTCAAGTCTTCCCGACAGGAAAACAGCCTTAATCCCAAGATTCAATAACCTTCGGTATAGCTCAAGACTCTCTGGCAATGCCGGCGCTATGCCAAGGAGTGACCACTGGGTAGCCACGATCCCATTAATTGGGACAGACCTGAAAATTATTGGAAATTTATTGTTGTATCTCGAAAACACAGCAGAAGCACAACAATTCTAAATGAAACATTAATTAACTAATAATTAGTTTAATATATAACTACGTACCCGAATCCAAACTGAGCATCCAAGAATAAATTAGAAAGAGAGGTCTCATCTACATCAAATATCCATACGTCCTTGCCATCTCCAGCTAGTTTCAGGCTTTGAGCATACAGAAAAGCTTCATCAGTAACGACCCGCAAGTCTTCTCTGTACTGTTGGCCTAGCATGTAACCCGCCACGTATATTTCACAGATTTTGGGAACAGTTTTCCAATCTCTAATATTATTTGTTTCTACCCCAAGTCGCCAACTCAAGCATGAGAAATTGGAAGAAGCCTCTACGCAGGAGGTCGGCTGTCCAGGGAGATTGGGAATATTTAGGCCTCCTAAAACCTGATGGGATATTGCTAAAATTGTTGTAAAGAAGACCGAGAACACACTCATGCTGTATTATTTTTGATAGAAAGATAGAATACAGCTTGTTTTGAAGGCTTTCTAATGGCTAATTTGCTTATTTTTATATCTTAGTTTTTAAAATGAATTCAATGTTCCAAATGCATCAGTATAAAAATACACATAAAAATGATACTATTGATTATTTTTTTAAGTGCAAATCCCCTCGTACTATGATGATAAACACTTTTTAGTAATTTTATACTAAGTCATACTAAGTCTACATTTTAATTTAACATTAATTCTGAATCGCATTGTCACAGGAAAAACACCTTGGCCTTGTGATTCACATTTGAACAGGTTAGTGGCCTATGTCTCTTTACTAATAATATTTAATGGTTTCATATGGATGTTACTTTGCCGAATGTTTCTTATCTTTGAAAGCAACAACTGAATATAAATGTTAATGGCTATAAAAAATATATAAAATAAAAAGTCATTCATTTTCCACAAAATACACAGATGACATCTATAGATACGTATTATTTCCTGAAAATGTTAGGGGCTAATTAAAATGAATTCTCCCATTCATTTTCCAAACGGAAGTATGAATTAGATTGGTCGACGCGATTTATAATTAAAAACTATGCATGTGCTAAAGCTCAACAGGATAAGTTCGACCAGCCAATTAGGTCAATTTACAAAATAAAAATTTTATAAAGAAAAAGACTTTCATAGAGCTGTCATTTCTATTTTGTGGGACTAAATCATAGAAGTGACAGCAGTTAATTAGTTCATTTTACGTGTAAATTTTAATTGAATTCTAGAACCAAAATATTGCAAATACCTCTAGTGCCCCAATAGCTGTGAATAAATTTTTATGTAATAGCCAGTGGCTTAGTTTCTGATAGTTACTGTTGTATTGCAACTCCATATTGTTGTAAGTGAAATGGTGAAAATAACAGTGAAGCATAAACGGCTGAATAAATAACAATTTAAGTGTTTAGTAAATACGTTTTTATTCAAGTAAATAAATATGATGGTTTAATAAATTTCTTTAGATCGCCAAAGTTATTTAAAATAAAATACAATAAAATAATTGTACTCACACTTTTCATGTTTGCCTTCTGATAATTGCAAGGGCTAAAGATAGTTGGGCAGGCTCTAAAGCTTGCATAAATTTAGGATCATGTCAACATGAAGTTAATGCCTGCAACCATTCAAATTATTAATAATAATATTTATGTGAACATATGCTATATTTAACAAGACCATGTGGATTATTTATTATTACTAAGACATTTATTTATTAAGAGATTTTCAATGATGATTTTGCTCATCTTGGACGTTAATCAAAATGCTTATTTTAAATTAAGTAAGTACAATTGTTTTATCCTTTAATTTTATATACCTATCAAATGAAGACTAGCAGTTGTGCCTATAAATTTTTGGGAGAAAGATTTCAAATATCGCATAAATTTTATCTCTTTTTAACAATTGTTGAGGTTGATAGAGTCTGCCTCGAGTCAATAAATTCTCTACAATAACCGTTTCTAACTATCTGAAATCACAGGAAAAAAAGTTAGCAATAATACCGACTTTCTGACATTAAAAATCCTATATTTAAGTCAGATTTAAAATTAAAAAAAATAAAAATTTAGCTAAAAGATATGAGTGTATAAATACCAAAGCGAGACAAATGTATTATTTGTCATTTTATCTAACCACCTTCACAATAGAGATATGCTAGTATTTATAGTAGTTAGTGGAACGTCACCCTAGACCTTTGCAAATATGGTTATCAAAGAATAAAAAACTGGCATTTGTCAAAGGAATTTCATCTTGGTGTCAAATAATAAGTCATTGCTGTATTATTGCCTACAGGTTAGAACTGATATAATAATTATTTATATTGTGATTTGTGCAACACTAAACTTTAAATAAAATAAAATAATTTTATAATAACCTCGAGGTCCATGTGTGACCTCTCTTCTCTATTCTTATTTTTAGGTTAGGTTTTAAGTAGGATTGGGGTCATTATTCCCAATCCAAAGCTTGGTACTGATAAGAATGACGATGAATTCTATTTGCTTTGAGAATTTGAGGTTACCCCATAGGATCTATTCCTCTCACAAACGTCGAATGCACCTTGAATACTAAGATTACAGTGTGAGGTGAATAAGAATTGTTCAAGAAAGTGGCTTCGTTTTTTGTCACAATATTAGCTATTGCCCAACTTAATATTTATTCTCAAAGAACGAGGATATTTTAAATATTTAAAAAAAATTAACTCATACACAGGTTGAAATGAAGAGGCTCAAAATATCAAACTTCAAGAACAGAATGGGAAGATGAGCATCAAAAATTTGGTGGTCCCTTTTAGTTATTTTGTTTAGCTAATCAATAAATTTTTCAACACCCATCAAAATTAATTGTTCGAGTTTTTTGTAAGCGACAATGGCCGAGGCATGGATAATCTCATTTTCTTGATTGGCCAAAGAAAACATAAAGTATATAGAAAGCCAAAGAAAATAAAAAATTATGATAAAAATTTTAAGTAATTACCTCAACCTGTATCTCAACCATGTAGTTTTTATTAATTAAATAAAAGGTTTATAAAGATGTTTAAGAAACAATGTATAATAGCTGAAATCCTCGACCACATATGGAAGAGATAACATCAAATATATATAGAATAAATCAGAACAATATGATCCTATAAAATAGGAAAGAATCAAAATACAAATATTGAGAATATATCTATATATATTTACAGCTACACATTTAGGATTTTCTAAAATGGGATATAGCAAATCTTATGAAGAATGATTTGATTCTCCCTTATCAGTCTTTTGCAAGGTGAGTACAGTAGAAGGGATAACGCTGAGCTTGCTTTGAAAGAGAAAGAGCTGAGGCTTAGTGATGCCTTTAGTTAATGAATAGCAAGCTACATATGGGAAGGTATAAAATTAACTTTTAAAGTGCCATTAGAAATAAGTTCATCAACAAAATGGTAGCTAATTGCAATATGTTTTGACCAAGGGCGAGTAACTGGATTAACTACCATAAAAGTTACACTTCTATTGTCGCACAGAATTTTGGGTGTCATTGAGAGTCGAATACAAAGGTTCTGAAGAAGTGGAATAATCTAGACAATATCAATAGCAGCAACAGCTAAAGAGCAATATTCTGCTTCAGCATTTGAGAAAAGACAGTGCTTTGTTCTTAGATGACCTAGAAACCAAATTGGTTCCAAAAAAGGTAGCATAACCGGTAGTGGAATGGCATGTATCAGGACAACCTGCCCAGTCTGCATTAGATTAGGGAATAATAGTATTAGTAAATTATTTAATGAGTTAGAGTCCATGATGAGAAGTACCCTTAATATAGCAAAAAATACGCTTGAGAGCATGAAAGTGGTCTTCAGTGTGAGTATGCAAGAATTGGCAAATAGAATTCACACTGAAGGATAGATTAG
>JAWDEX010157801.1:0-19537 GCA_035221805.1 Trichilia hirta | reverse complement strand
AGTGTTTGGGTCAAGCCCAAATTCATTACAACCTTAACCCTAAATATTGCCTAAAAATATAAGTGTTATATTCGGGTGTTTTAGGGTTTTTGAGTAGGTGTCACTTTTGTTTTAGGGTTTTGATGAACAAAAAATAAAAGAATACAAAGTAATCATTTTTAAAGAGCTAGTACTCATTTCTCATCATCCTGATCGTATAAATATCGTAGAGATGCAATAACCTTTTGCGTTTGTGATTCTTCGTCATCAATCACGCAACTAAGGTATGAATATTCAGATTCATAGTTCAAAAAGACGAGTTTTGTCGCATGGATCCTGTGAGAAAATAAAAAATTTTATTTTGTTTTCCCGTTGCATGTATGATCCCGATTTCCTGACAATGTAAGGATCTTATGCCTCTTACTGGTATATCATCAAAGTTCTCTTCATAAATGTCGTTGTTAATAGAGACATCTAGTTGCATATTTTTTTTGGTTTTGCCAATCCCAAGTTGTTGCCCCATCAAACTTTACATTCCTACTCAAAATAACATTGTTATTATGAAGGCAAAAAATTCGATAACCTTTGGTTGATGATCCATAGCCAATAAAAATGCCTTTTTTAGTTCTATAATCAAGCTTGCTTCTTTTTTGTTCTAGAATTTGATAATAGCATATGGTTCCAAACACTTTGAGATGATTCACTGAAGGTTTGACACTGTACAATACTTCATATGGTGTTGTGTTTTTCAATGCTTTAGTAGGCAACCTATTTAGTAAATACACAGAAGTATTACCAGCTTTTGCCCAAAATTTACTTGGCATCTTTTTTTTCAAGTAAGAGACAGTGAGCCATCTCTATTATTGTCCTATTTTTCCTTTCAAAAACGTCATTCTGTTGTGGTGCGTATGGTATTGTAAGCTGATGTTCTATACTTGTAATGCTACAAAACTCAGTAAATTTATTAGAGGTATATTTAGTGCCATTATCAGATCTAAAAACTTTGATTTTCATGCCACTTTAATTCTCTACCATAGCTTTAAACTGTTTGAAAATAGAAAAAAAACTTCACTTTTGTGTTTAATAACGTATACCCAACACATTCGCGTTTAATCATTAATAAAGAGAGTGAAGTATTTGCTGCTATTTAGAGATTCAATTTTTATGGGACCACATGCATCAGTATGGATAAGCTGAAACATTTCAATGGCCCTCAAAGATTGATTTTTGAGAAACGGCAACCTAGCTTGTTTGCCTTGTTGACAAGTTTCATATACTTCAGCTTTGTCAAAGACATTTGGTATGTTTTTAACTAGCTCATGCTTCTTAAAATGTGCTAAGCTCCTTTAATTGAAGTGTCCAAACCTTTTATGCCATAGATTTAAAGCATTTTGAGTGATTCCAACAAAGGCATGTTCAGTAAACTACTCCCAATCGATATTAAAACTCTTACTTTTCATCTCTACACAAGTTAGTTCTACTTCAAAAGGATTAAAAATAGTGCAATGGTTGTTTTTGAATTGCAAAGAATATTTTTTCTCAAGCATCTGACCTACACTCAATAGGTTTTAGTTGATATCAGGTATAAAATATACATCTGGAATAAGTTTGATACCTGAGTTTATTTTTACAGCTGCTATTCCTTTTCCTTTAACTTTTACGTATTCTCCATTGCCAACCTTCACCTTTAAGCTATAGGATTTATCAAGATCTTTGAACATAACGACATTATAGCACATATGATGTATCCATCCACTATCAATTAGCCAAGCGTTGAAAGAATCATCACTTAAGACATGAGATGCTGCAAAAAATCGCTCTTCTTTTAGGTCTGCATCTGCCTCCTGTGGTTGCTAAGGTTGAGTGCCTTTGCACTTTTGTTTACAAACTTTAGTAACATGCCCAAGTTATTTACAACTGCTACATATTGCATTAGGTCTCCACCAACAATACTTCTCCACTTGAGTTGCCTTTTTGCAATGGGTGGAAGCTGGATATTTCTTTTACTTAGATCCTTCTTTAGTGCTGCTCTCGTCATTCTTGCTTTTCTTCTTGTTGAGCTGTTTTTTTTTCCTTTATCAAGTTGTTGATTTTGCACATAAAAAGCACCTTCAGTGATTTTTTCTTGCCTTGACCTCCTTTGCTCCTGTGCGTGAAAAGCACTTATTAGTTCAGCCAATGAAATTTTGGTGAGATCCTTGGATTTTTCCAGAGTGCAAATTTTGGATTCAAACCTCTGAAGAAGTGTCACCAAAACCTTTTCCACAATTCTGTTATCTGGAAAATCCTCTCCAAGTAACTTGATATTGTTAACAATCAAAGAAATCCTATCGCAGTATCTTGTTATGTTTTCATCTTCTAGCACTCTTAAAGTTTCAAAGTCTCTTTTCAGATTCAGCACTTGCATTTGGTTCGTTCTGTTACTTCTTTGATATTTAACTTGTAACTTGTTCCATGCTTCTTTAGCAATTTTACAAATTATTATCCGATGAAAGACTAAATCTCCTATTAAATTTTGGATGAGTGTCTTCGCTTAGAACTTTTTAGTCTTTTTTTCTGTGTGAGCTTTGATTTGTGCCAAGGTAGGATCTATAGGTAATGGATTTGAAGGCTTATCTTCAACTTCAACTCCCCAATGATAATGTTCTTCAAGATAAATTTACATCTTTACTGACTACATTTGAAAATTCTAACCAGTAAAAACTTGTGGAGGTATCAGAAAAACACTACTGTTGGTTGCCATTTTGGAGTGGTTTAAAATGGGTCAATTTTCAAAGTGAGCTCTCTTGGTTTTCGTTCAAAATCACAGATCCTTCAAGACCAACTGTAACTCTGATACCACTTGTTCGATTAGAATTAATAGAACTATTGTAATAGATAAATTTGTAGATAATAGCTGAAGAAGAAACTAGATTTAAAAATATTTATTTGGATATTAAAAGACTGATGTATTTATTTCATTGAATCTAGAGTATTTATACACAAATAGTTAACAACTTAAACTTATTTTTCTACTTAAAAGAAAAGAGTTGTTATAGTTAAAAATAATAAAATTTAAATGACAGGTAATGCCAACTTATTTCATGATTTTTTGTTGGTTTTGCTGCTAGAGAGATTTTAGCAACTAATTTCGTAAAACAGTCCTCAATCTTTGGAACCTGGAATGCCAACATCTGAACAAGTATATTGCATTTGATTAATTTAAGCCTTTCCAGCCTTGAAAGTCGCTTCATACTCGTAGGCAAACTTGCAAAGTTATTTCCCTTCGATTGATAAACAACCGATATCTTGCGGTATTTCCGTTAATGAACGAGGAAATGTAAGTCAACTTTGTGCAATTCTTAAGTTTTACTCTCTCAACATTTGGGATCTCTCAAGGGGTGTCATGCCAACGGAAATATCTCAATTCATTAGAAATATACGTAAGACCTTGCGGAAGATGCACTTTAGAGCTCATATCCAAAACACCAAAGTGGCAAGGTATATAAAATTTAGGCAACATGATGAGATCAGGCATATTTGCTAAGGTTCTAGGATCTTCATGTATGTCTCCTATTTCGGACATATCCAAGATTATACTTTAATTGAATCGGACCCCAGAAAAACAAACAAACAAAAAAACAATAATACTGACAAGCAAGCAAAATTGCAATAGATGTTTTCCAAAAAACATAAAATTTTACTAAATACTGTAGACGAAAAGAGAATGGATTGATTCTTTAGCCAAAATTTTTATAAAAAATAAAAATAAATAAAATTAATGTCTCTGAATTTCCTTATTTTTGTTTAGTACATTAAGAATATCTTTATGATACCACAATCTGCTATGTTTACCCGACTCTTCTTCTAATTCTTGGAGAAATATTTTCTAATCCATTTCTTGCAATAAATTATGACATCTCTAACTTCTTGTATGTATGATATTGTTATGAGTGACTTGTGAAAGAGGATATCTAGAGTACAAAATCTAATAAATGACAATCATGAAAAATGGATGTCACATAATCTTTACCATCACCTTTGAAGAAACATGCAATGCCAAGAAATATATTCTTCATCTTCCAATTCATATCATCATGACTGAATCTCAGAATATCATATATATTAGAGTCAGAAATCTGTTTTAAGTAGTCCAATACCCTTTCCCATTCTGGTTTGCTCTTCCCATAAAAAACACTTCAATAGCTAGTCATTACCTTTTTGCATAATCCACTACTACGTGCTTAACCATGCATTACAAAATAAATAAATAGATAAATTTTGGGAGAAACTACAACCCCATATATAAGAGAATTGTATTGGGAAGGCTCTTTTCTTTCCTTGCCATGAGTCTTTGACCAATTCGACCGAAAATTTTAGTAGATTACTAACAAAGTTGAAGGGACAAGCTTAACCATCAATTAACCAAGGCTTTTATTTTATTTTTTTTCTGACACAACGCAGCAAAGCGATGACTAATAAAATTTTCACGTGTATCTTCCCCTCTGAAACTGAGGAAGACATCGTATTTGCTCTCAGAAGTACTGAGGTAAGAAGAAGAAGAAGATGACGATGATGAAGATGCAGCCAAAAATGAATTCCAGATTTTGTGTCAGAAATTGAGAGCAGATAGATGTAAGGCTAAACTACGTTGACTCCTAGGAGATTTCGCATATATTGGAGGCCACAATATGCTAATGTCATTAATATTTTTGATCATGATAAATTTTTAATGAAGTCATTAGTTTATCAGCAGCTGTGATTTGATTTGGCCTACCAATCTCCTATATGATTTAATTCAACTTCCGGGAAATTCAAATCAAATGCCCTACCGTATCCTCTAGGTCATTCACTCAGTCATTTTCTTTACTTGAATAATTGTCATAACTATCACTTTGTTGTTCTTCTGGTCTTGGCAGATTATATTAGGTTGACAAAACATGACTTTTACCCACTTCCTTAATTCCTGGTATGCTACAGACGATAGAAAACTTTATTTAGCAATTTTATAATTAAGTTGGGTTTTTTTATTTAAAATTTAAATATAAATATTAAATTTCTTTTTAAGAAGATTATTTAAAAATCGATACTTTTAATTTTTATCTTTAAAAAATTAAGTAAATAAGAATATCTTGAAAAATATAAATAAAATATATGTTCATATGAATTTCGTTATAGACAATCATCTAATAGTTGAGTTAATGATATGCCTACAGAATAATGTAATCAACTGATGATTATGCCAAACACTTGAATTTAATTTTATTAATAGTTAATTTTTTACATAAGTAAATTTATATTTAAAAAATAATTTAAAATAATAACAAATATTAATAATCAATTATCAGTTTATTATTCTTTTTTTAAAAAATATTATTATATTTAAATATTAATTATTTTGTTCTAAATTTAAAAAATAATTATATTAAATATCTAACTTATTAATTATATGATTTTTTTATTATTATAAATTAAATATAAATTATCTAATTTTTAGTTTCATAATTAGTTTTAAAATGTTAAAATTTTAAATTTAATTTTCAAAACAATAAATATTTCTTTATATAAGTAATGTAAGCAGAAATGCTAGTAAATGCAGGTTGCAGTCAGTAAATTTTCTTTATATAGCCGACTTATATTTCAGGAATCAAACAGAGAACTAAATCATATGGGAACTAACAATACAATAGGAAATTGTAAGCATCAAAAAGCAATATAGAAACATGATACCTACTGCTTCAAATTGGTTGCACCTAAGAAAATGATCTGAACCATGCCTCAAAGAACACCATTCCAAATTTAACATGAAAACGGCATTCTACTAAATAATTAACTTGCAAATGCATATATGATACACATTCTTTCTGTTGATAATTTCGATCTTTATCAGTATCATCATACTTTGTCAAGCAAACAAGATTAGCTTGAATCTAATCTACCCGGATGAAGAAATAGGATGACACAAGAACACTTAAGAAAACAGAACAAAGAAACAATTACATACTTGGTTCAGCATTTCTGTGCTTCCATCCGCGGAACATGATTACCTTGAAACCATACAAGGTATTGGTCGTATTCTCTGAATACGAAGCTTCTGATTTTAACCTTCTCATAACCCCGACACCCCGTGTTTTCACTGCAAGTTATCATCTGGAAACAGCCCGCCTAACGAACTGCATAGATCCTGCATTCCATTCCAGGTTGTTACAAGTTTGTCATGAAAGGTCAGCCGCTTTGAATCAACTGTATATCATAACAGAACTTTGAAGCATCTTGGTTACACTTTCAGAATTGGTGGTTTGAGGAAAATGATCGAGGGAATTCCTAAATCAGTGCGATGAATACTGCTTCTGAATTCCATTTGTGTGAAGTAGTGTGGTAAACAAAGAGTGAATGTTTTGCCTTATATGCTTAATAGCTGAATAAAACTAACCGTTTGCCCTCAAAAGCATGTAAAATTGATATCAAATGGCCCAAAACTTCACTTCTACACCGGTGACGTGAAGCTATGACAATTCCTTTGATCTCTAGATAGAATGGTCACAATTTATATAGGTACGAAGCATACTTGCAACAGAAATTGATGGTTACAAGCAAAATCTTTTCACTTTAATTTATAAATTAGTGGAAAAACAGAATATAATCAGTATGCAGTAGGTATCAGCATATAAATTGTAACACCGAACTTCCTCTTGGCTGCAGCTCTATCCATTTAAGATGTAATGTGACTCAAAAAACAAGTTCTCATCCCTATTGTCTAAAAACAGCAGTCCAATAGGAAATCCAATTTTCGATTTCCTTTGAAATACTATTTTAAGAGAAAATTCAAATATAAATTTCCTTCCCCCATAAGAGAGAATACTTGTGCTGAGGTTGTCCCTTCCATGGAATTGATAATGAATGGTCATGATAATATCTGGCTCCAATGGCTTTCTACATACATTTAAGTATGTTCTGAGATGATGAAAAACCTGAAACAGGTGTTAACTGAAAATTTATTTTACTTTACAGAAAATAAACCTTCACCTTGTCATTTAATACATTTATATCCTAAAAGAACATAGGAAAAAGCTTCCAACAGTTCTTTTGGTGTAAAAATACGCCCAAACGACAAACCATAAAGAATGATGTGTTCTGAGGCTGTATTTCTTAGAGCATAACATAATTAATTAAGCAGAAAACTAGTAAGTAGCAAAGGATCGGTGCATTCAATTAATTTTCTTTTCACACGCATATATTTCAGGAATTGAAAAGGAACTGAATAAAACTACATTGACACACAAAACTCCAAATTAATTTAAACCACAATAAAGGAAATTACTACAGGCTGACAAATCCGAAACTCAAAAGCAATTCCATCGAATTTTAGTCAAATCATCTTCATTGATGTACATCAAGAAAACCGGAAAAAGAAAATAATAATTACGCATGTACTTGATCTGAGATTCCTCTTTGCTTGTGAATATACCAAAGAAATGGCATGCGAAACCTGCAGCTCTGGAACTGGTGAGCTATTCCTCAAAAAGGAGAAGACCTGCATTCACCAAACAACATCAAAACTATATCTGTGAAATGAATTGCACGTTAAACAAAAAATAAATGAATATATACTTTCTTTGTACGTTTTTGAATCCGAACAAAATGATCAGTCTTAATTACAGCTCGAAAGCAAACATACACTTAATCAAATATGTAAAAAACCTTCCAAGCTAGTAAATTTAAACAATGAGGACAGCCACCTATCTCTAAGTAGAATGGTGATAATTTTAGGGAGAACAAGTAAACTTTAGATGAGAAATCCTGGCAGCGAAAAACGAATGGCCTGTTGCGGAATGATAACTAAACTATAAAGATTTTACACCTACAACATGAAATACAAATGCTTGACTTTCATCTTTTTCTCTATTAAATGCCAATTTTAAATGTAAGATGAACTCAAATTTAGCCAAATGAAAAAAAAAATACAAAACCACTAACACAATTTGTGAGTGTTAATAAAGAGGTGAAAGTTCCTGCCTCTTACATTTTAGACGATATTCAAAGCTCGTTGCCCTTTTCTCCATTGATCAAATGACAATTTTCCAATATTGTATGGCTCTCAAAATGCACAGAAAAACTACTACACTGAATAATAACACAATTTCCAGAAATTAGTAATTAATTAAAAATAAATCCATCAGAAAGATATGGAAACACAAATTATTTAGAGCATATGGCTTACATAAAAAAAGCGAAGAAACCTCCTCTGATCCAAAAAACTTGAGAACAAGAGGAAATACTTTGTTGGGGAGCATTAATATGCTCTTTGCAAATTGGTTCACCTTCCTCCTCAGATACAATAATACTTCCAGATGTTCCTCTCGTCCACTGTTCTTCACTTAGTGGCACCATTTTTATGGTGAAAGTGTTGGGTGTGGAGCCGTTGGGATGTGCATATAGGGGACACACCCCACAACATTTCACCTTTGCCAATTTTTCATCAGGGTAGTTAGTTACGAACTGAAATGAGACAGCCGAATGGTGATCTCCATCAGGTAGACGAACATCCCAACAGGGATTAAATCCAAGAAAGACTCGATCGGAATCATTGAATGTCGGTATATTCAAAACATTATCTCCAAAATGTTTGGCTGGAGATGGAATCATTCTTTCAAGACGATAGCTATATTTGACTTCAAGATCTACATCATTGGCGTCAGAATCACTCTCAAATCCATAAACAGCACAAAGAGCAAAACCAATGAAGTTATTGTTACAAGAATGCTGTGGCAGTTGAATTGTTATTGAAGATCCTGGACATAGATTGCTGACCCACTCAGGAATATTTCCACTTCCAGGTAAATGAATGTCGAATCGAGTTGGTTTATCATATTCCTGCAATATGAGAATTATGATTCTGATGCAATGAGGAAGGAGACTAGAAGATTAGAGACAGAAAGAGAATCACATACCTTTCCAGAGAAATGGGATAGCTTCAGTGATGCAATTGCCATATACTGAATTCTCACCTGTGAATCTGCCAAAATCTTGTTTGCATTTTCTTTCAGCTTCGGGCAATCACTAAATATGTAACGAACGCTGGACCATGCAAATGCGTCAGAGTTTTGGGAAAGTATGGATGCATCCAGATTTTCCAGACATTTTGGAAGCTCCGGCAAGGATTCAAGCCGCTTGCAATTCTTTACACTTAAAAATTCCAATCGCGGAGGAAGCTCTGGTATGGATTGAAGTATATTGCAATCTCTCAGGTAAAGGAATCTTATTTGAGATAGTTCTTTAATACTTTTAGGTAAATTCTCAAAACTATTTCCGCTTAGGTCCAATATATCCAAAGAGGATAGACAACCGATATCTTGAGGAATTTCCATTATATCACAGTTTTTCAAAGATAGGTCCTCTAAATTTGACAAACCTGATAATGGAGGCAATACCAAACCTCTACATTCATCAAACTCAAGTTTTTCAAGTTCGCTCAAAAATGTAATTGAGGATGGTAATAGACTGATGGCTAATCTATCTCCCTCAAAGGACTTCAAAGATTTTAAATTCCCCAGGCTCTCCGGCAAGCTATGAAGTTCAGAACAATAGCTCAACTTCAATTTTGTAAGCCCTGTTACAAGTTCAATTGATGATGGCAGCTCTTTAATCATGGTGGAGGATAAAGCGATGTATTCTAAACTTTCCATTGGCTCCAAGATTTCAGGAAATCTTTCAAATTTTGAGCAAAAAGAAAGATCAAGCCTACGAAGAGATTTCAATTCACAAATACTGTTTGAAACACTCATCAGCCTTGTGCAACGCCACAGATTTAAATTTTCAAGACTAGTTAGTTTGTTGATTGATGAAGGAACTTCTTTTATACTTGTATCCCGTAAATCTAGGTCAACTATATTTCCTGAAATCTGTGGAAACTCTGTGAGATTGACGCAGAAGGATAAATTAATCTTTATAGGAGATGGAAAATGAAGGTTATAGGGAAAACATCTAAGACTTGTGCAGCGCTCGAAACACAAGAAACCAAGATTGTTGAAATTCTGGATAGACGAGGGAACGCTGGAGAAGTTTATGCAATTCAAAAGATTTATTCTCTCAAGATTTGGGGTTTCAGATGGGTCTGGAAGCTTAGTGAGACGTAGAGAGTAACTGAGGTCAATATATTTTAACTTAGGAGCTTCCTGCAATAAAAAATATATTAATTAATATGCATCGAATTTCACAATTAATATTCAATAAAAAAACTATATATCTGAGTATTAGATTTTACCTTTCTTCCTTCCCAAAGTCGTTGAATTTTGCTGCAAGGCAAGCAAAGTTCAATGAGATTTTCTGGATTAAAATTCTTTGGCAATGTTCTCAGAGGATATCCATGCCAGTGGAGATATCTAAGTTCACTAGGTAGATATTCAAGATCTTCGAGAAAATGCACTTTAAAATTCACATCTAAAGCATCGAATTCCTTAGATGTATAAAATTTAAGCAAGCGCAGATTAGACATATTTGTAAAAGCTCTAGAACTTAGATATATGTCACTGATTTTGGACAAATCCATGAATATGCCTTCGATTGCATCTGTGCCCTGAGAAAAATGAAAGAAAAATATAGGTGACATGAATAAAAACTCCAATAAAATTTTAAAGTTCTTTTTAAGTGCTAAAAGCAATTGTTTGGGTTGATTACCTTCTCTTTTTTGAGCACATGACAAACATGTTCAGAAGACCACAATCTGCTACGTTTTCCCGGGTCTTTTTCACATTCTTCATGCACAAGTTTCCAACCCATTTCTTGTAACAACCCATGCATTTGGAATGCATTATTCACTATTACTATGAGGGACTTATCAACAAGGACATTAAAACCATAATCCACCGAGTATCGATCACTTAGTATTGCTGCCACCTGATTTTTTTTATATCCTATGAAGAAACACGCAATGTCTAAAAATATATTCTTTTCTTCCCAATTTAGCTCATCATAACTAATTTTCAGCAAATCATGAATACGAGGGTCAGGAATACGTTGTAACTTATGCAACATATTTTCCCATTCTTCTTTCCTCTTTTTATGAACGGAAGAACCTAACACTTTAAGAGCTAACGGATTCCCATGGGCATAATGTCTCATGTGCTCTGAGAGCTCTTGGAGATCTTCAGTGCAATTATCTTGTCTAAAGGCATAATTGCAAAAGAGTTCATTAGATTCGTAGTAGTTCAATCTCTCAATCTCGTATACGTAACCCACTCCACATTTATCAAGGACTTGTTTATCTCTAGTGGTTACAATAATTCTGCTTCCAGGACCAAATCGATCAAGCCCACCAGCTAAAAAATCTAATTGTTCTGGTTCATTCACATCATCAAGAATGATAAAAACCTTCGTTCGTTGGAGTCTGTCCTTAACATATTGAGGAAGGTTGGGAGTTCTTATTTTCAGATTTTCTTCTAATATTTCAGAAATCAACTGCTCTCGTAGATGTACTAATCCACTCTTTTTTGACTCCTCTCTAACATTTGCCATGAAACTCTTACGTTCAAACTCATGATAAAGTCGGTCAAAAATAGCTCCAGCAATAGTTGTTTTCCCCATACCACCCATACCCCATATTCCTACAATTCGAAAATCTGGCAATTCTAAGCATAGTAATGATTTAATTTGCTCAATCCGAGAATGCAGGCCAACAAAACCATCAAAATCATTTGAGATTGATGATGTATGTTTCAATTTGTTTAAAATATCTTTGACAATTTCGTCTACAAGTTCCGCCTCTGACCTAGCAAGTGAAAATGAATATAGAAGCAAAAGATCAAGAAATCAATTAGAAAAAAATGCTTTAGCTTTGATTATGCTTTTATATAATTATTTCCTCAAATCAATTTACAATATTAATAACGAGTACTTACATAAAAGAGTTAAAAGATGTGCCTGATGTTCATGGAATCCCAGCCAGATATATTGGCTGCCTCAGTAAGGACATCCTTCCACTTCTGAACTTTTTCTGGCATCTTGTTCTTGTAACGTTTTGTAAGATGAACAAAAACATCCCCAAAACTTTCTTTTTGCCTTCTCACGTTGGATGGATCCACATGATAAAAAACAGGAATAATAATTTGGCCATTTATTTTATGGCATTCAAGAATCTTGACAAGTTCATCCAAACACCATCTTGAAGAAGCATAGTTTGGTGAGAAAATGATTACTGACATTTTTGATGTTTCGATTGCATTCAGAAGCGTTGGTGAAATTTCATCTCCTCTCTCAAGTTCTTCATCAATGAAGAATTTTAGTTTTTTTCTACGCAAAGCTGAAGCAAGATGGCTAGTAAAATTGAAACGGGTATCCTCCCCTCTGAAACTGAGGAAGACATCGTATACGCAAGAAGCAGAAGCAGATGAAGACGGAGCCATGAAGGAAATTTTTGAGATTTTGTGACAGAAACAGAGACTCTTGAGAGTTGATCTAACAAGAAAACAGTAGATTTTTTGAGTCTTTCCTGCACAATAAAGCTAGCATCTTAAGACTCTCTCTCTTCGCATTTACCTACTTCCCCGTAAATTTATTATTAAAGATCTAACTAACAACTAATTAATTCAACTGTCAACGAACTAGTAATCATGATTAACTATGAAAGTAACTTATAAATAGGAAAAGAAGAAAATTCAGGAGTCTATTGAGAAGTAAAGTCCAACTCCACACAATCTCATTCACATGGAACCAAGCCAAAACAGGAGTCAAGACAATCCCAATCACATTGAAAGAAGCCAACACAGGAGATGAGGAGTCAACACAATCTCACTCACATAGAAACACAACGTACGAATGCTTACATGGAATACAATCTTTCTTCATGTAGAAATAACAGCACCGTTGTACACAACAAGACAATTTGATAGGAACACGGTTAAAGAATTGACAGGCAGTAATGAATGGAAAAGCACGATAGTAAAGTACACTGGTCCATGCAAGGGAAAAGTTAATGCAAAAGCGACCAGGGAATAACTTGCTGAAATATTTGGCAAACAAAAAATATGTATATATATAAATATAAACGTTTAGCTATAAAAAGAGAAATAATTAAATATAATTTTGGCGGTGTTGAGTTGGTGTGATATTTATGAACAGAATGTGTAAAAATTTAAGATGTTTCATGCAATTTAATCCCAAATCTTCAAAGAAGATCCTCAGCTCTATTTAATTTCATTGTCTATTTAAGAATCCTCTATTCAAAAGCCTTATCCAGGTTTTCATATTTGTCCTTGCAACGAAAGCAAGACATTGTTGCTACCTATATTGGTACTGAAATTTCTTTTTTGCCCATTATATTACAGGAATCAAATAAAGGATTAAAACAAGGGAGATCTGTTTGTACAAACAACAAAGTCAACAAACAAAACTAAAACTTCCTTTCTATGAAATAAATTGCATTTGTTACAGATAAATTGGATTTCCTTTCCTCGTATGCTGTAGACGATAGACAAACCGGAGCTCACCCTCTTCTACTCCAATAATTCCAGTGAACTTCATAGACAAGGAGCGTTCATTTACTCTCTGCAAATCTTTTTGAGACTTGGTTCAATGATCATACGTAAATGATTTAATGTGAAAATTAAGCTAGCATCAAATTCACATTTACCTGCACTTGTAGATATATTTTCTTGTTTAAATAAGTATCATATTTGTAACATATAATGTTATTAACATGGCCAAACCAAAAATACAATGAAATATAGCTAGTATTCATAAGAAATAGAATATTATTATATAAGATATTCGCACATGTTGAAACCCTTGTCTTTGTTTCCTTTGAATGAAAAAACAATGACTTTTAAAATTAAATATATCTTCGGGTTCATAATTGCTATGCTAACAGTTTTATTTCGTAAATTTATATATTTACTTTGTTAATTATACTTTTCAAGTGTCCTTTTCATATTGAAAGCTGTCTTTACAATATTCCCCTTTATCATAATCTTCAATTTTTAATTGTAACATTCGGATTATATATCTTATCATTTATTTTCAAAAATTACGCCAGCAGTTTGTCCATTTGCATAAAAGCCCAAAATGATTAATACAAATTGCTTGACATAATTGAGGGAGAAAGTGTGTTAGCTGAAGGACATGGCCACGTTACTATCTGTAATAACAGCACAAATAGTAAACGATGACCAGTTTATACTAAATCTTCCATTTTCACCAAAAATTTAAGGAAACACTATAGTTTCCAACAATAATCTATCATCTTTTGCAAGATACTGTACAAAGCTTGCAAATGTTAAACTTAATAATGCTAACTCTAGGATATTCCAGAAGTTTCTACAAGCTTCAAGGGATTGTTTTGCTTGGAATCAAAAAGTATGTGGAACATTCTAAAATAATTTAGAATTTAGGGTAATACTAAAATAATTCAGAACCTAAGGGTAATATTAGAAAAATATAAAACTTGAATGTCGGCTTTGTTTGCCGACTTTGTTGACTATAAATATGTATAAAGGGTTAATCTAGAATGAAATGCATGACTGTGGAAATGTGTGTTAGTGAAAGTGAGGGAAAGAGTCGCATGTGTTGCAAAATAAGAAAATTGGTGTGAGTGCTTTGGTTCCTTGTGTGTAAAGCATATATAGAAAAAGTGTATGAGTGATAGTTTCCTTGGGTGTAGTGTTTGTAACATAATTGTGTAGAAGGAAGGATCCTCTTAATTAAAAAGGGTTTGTTTCCATGCAAATGGCATCAGAGAGAGGTAGGTTGGTTCCGGACCGTTCTTAGAGGCAAATCTAAAAGAAAAAATTTTCCGGAAGATTACATAAAAATAGATAATAAATCAACCTCACCGTCTCCACATTGTTCTGAGCCAACCTAATTTGAAGTAAGCAACCAACAAGTAAATGAGACCGAAACTAACAAGGTCATTGCAACTAAAAGATGTGATGTTTCGGAAACTGTATATCGATAGTGTACAATTCTGAAATAGTATACCTGACTTTTGAGGTGAGTCTAGAAGTTAATCGAAGCGTTTTTCTGTACATTCTCGGGGAAGGGTTTAGCGAGAAAGCCAAGCAAGTTTTAAATGGTTTCCAGTATAACTGCTGCTTGGGATTGTTTCTATTACTTGGCTCAAAGGAAATATTTTTTGGATATAGCAGCAATCAAATCTCTAGCAGATATTGAAGATCATTGATCTCAGGATATTATTAATGGATTCTAGTACAAATTAGTTGATTGTTTCCTCTTTTATTTTTGTACAATTCCTTTCTTGCTTTAATTTCCTTGTACATTGCTTCTATGATGTTGTATAAATTATAGTTGTGTCGTTTATGATAAATAAGAAAATAAGAGAGACGGATTCATCTCTTAAACTTTTAAACGAAAAATAAGGGGTATGATAAGAGTTTTAAGGTTGTATCAATAGCTCTACTCTAAAATTAGAACTTAACAGAGAGATAGTTATTGATCATACGACAATGTGCTCATGCATAAAAACCATTCAAATTTCAGGTTAACTCAGATTATGAAAGGATTCAATTAGAATTAAGAAGCTATACTTTGAAAACTACACACCAACCAAGACACCATGTATGATACGACTTTGTTATTCTTGTGCAAATGTTTAAGCATTATTTAACAAACATTCTATGAAAATTTTGGGCTTGTCCAAAGGATTATCATCAAAAAATTTGATGCAATAATGATTTAATTTAAGTCCAAAACAAGCAAATATTATGGAAAGATTGTCTGTAAAAGGCAAGGTAGGTGCTCCTAGAAGTTTTGGAAAAAAAAAAAATAATAATAATAATAAATACCTAATGGTTTGCTGCCCTTGAAATTTTCCCTTCCTATCAAGATTATTAGGATTGTCTTGTTCGAGTAGCTATTGAACAGCATTCGAAGCCTTAAGGCCAAAAATGGGCAGCGGAAGCAATTGGGTACACAGGCATCTGCAAGTGTAGACTCCAATATTAACAAAAATAATAAATAAAGACAATTTTTTTAATTTACATATTATATAAGAAGAATTTGTATTGTTTCTTCAATCCTGAAATATGTGTTCCGATTTTTATAGATGAATTCAAACGTATACTAATTCAAATCTCAAACCCTTATACAAATATTTGAATAAATTTATTACTCACTCTTTTAAATACATTAAAATGCTCCGAAAAGAAAATTTGGTATAACAATCAAAACAAGATGTGCTATATGAAAATTCAAAACTTAAAAATGGGTGCCAAGTACAACTCCTGTTGTCGCTGCAGCTTTAGCAGCAAATAGGGCCCGATCAATCTCTTGCCTCTTTTGTAACATTTAATATTCAAGCGGACAAACAAACTGGATAATTCATATGGTTAAGATTCCAAAGTAAAAATTTTAGGTGTGGAATTAATAGCGATTGACAAAAAACATTTCATTTGTGGCTTATTCTGACAAATTCTAGTAAGAGAATTAATTTTTAGAACTAAATACCGGGCCTTTCCCCATGCAAATTGACCGCAGAAATATTCTCCAATATATAATATGATATTTTAAATCTCACTACAATAGCAAAGGTGGGAGAATCATTGAGTTCGAATTCACTCCCTCGTGTTGAGGGAATTCTTACCACCCAGCCATATTAATGGGCGATTTTCCCATGAATTAAGCATGCTTTTATAACCTTTTTTGCACTAATTCAATTCTAAAATTTTCAAAAGAAAATTATTGAATCTTAAATCTTGCTTTCAAACAGATTGCAATATTTGCATTTGAGTAATGGATGATTAACCATTTCAAACAAACAAACCTTTAAGTAAGAAGCACCATTAGAAAGATTTCCAAGTCTCTTCATAACTTTACTTGTTGACTATATGAAGTGAATACTCCAATTGCTGATCTCAACTGTAAAATCAATCCCCAAAAAACACGTAGAATAATTAATGAGCGCATCAAAGTGTCAGACGACTAGTAACAAGAATGTGTAAACAAGATGAAACCTATCCTTAATGTTTTCAGTGCCACCAGATTCACCAAGGATGACAATCTCTCTTTATAAATCGCACTTCTTTGCATGAGCCAAATATTTGCGGTGTGATGTTCATATCTGTCTATCTAGTTACAACCTAACTAATAAATTCATATATTGAGTCTAATTTTTAATCTTCTCAAGTAATTTCAGTTGATACTAATAAATTTTTTGTACCATGTTCCCCTAGAAATATATATCAAAGACCGAACTAATAAATTCTTATATCAAGTCTAATTTTTAATATTTTTCTATTTTTCCTAGAAAGAAAGATTACCTCGATTATTTTGAAGGGAAAAAAAGAGAAGAATAACCACCAAGATAGATTCTAAGCCAGAAAAGAAGAAATTTTAATATTTTAGAGAGAGAAAGACAAATTATTGAAGAGGAATTTATGCAAGAAAATAACACGGGGAATTGATAGAATTATTGAGTTTTTCTCTCTCTTGAACTTATATTTGTCATATATTATTTGAGAATAATGTTTCATATGAATTTATTTATATTCGATTTATTTTTCTAGGAACTTGATAGAATTAAATCATATTTGCTTAATTTGTTACAATTTGAATTAATTTAATTGATATTTGTTCCTTTTATATATATTGTATTTTTTCATCTAAACTCAATACTTATATTGAATTGATCACTTATTAGTGTTTGGTATGAGACCGAGAGGTTTCTACTAAAATAAACTCTGGTGAGAAAAATATATTGTTGTGGGATTATAGAATGTGTGCAATTTATTGCCTGTCTTATTTTTAGTGTATTATGATAGGTGTGTAATTATCACAAAGATGTCAGCAATTCACTTATCGGAATATATTTATTATCGCAAGCGAGAGGTTAATGAACACAATTAAGAAATAGCCCACAACACATAAAGCATCATTAATTAACTGAATTATATTAATTAAGTATAATTGATTTAACGAAATCAAGTTCTTCTGCGTTAAATTGATTTGAATTCATTTTTTTGGTGGAGTATTTTTGATTTGTTTGTATAGTTATTCCATTTAGCCTTAAGTTGCATTTTAGTTTAAATTGTATAATTTTCACCATTTTATTTGTCAAATAGAATTAGAGTTAAAAGTAATTTAGTAATTAGTGTACTTTAATCCTTAAAGAATAGGACTCTTCATTTACTATTATATTACTTGAACGACTCGTACAAACTCAATTGGGAAGCCGAGTCAACAACATCAATCCATTTGCATAGATTTTATTCAAAGATTTTAAGTTCTCCGACTCTTTGGCAAATATCAAGTCTGGGGTTGTAAGCCCTATTACTACAAACTCTATTGAAGATCGCAACTCTTCAATTGATGCAGAATCTAAATCAATAAATTCTAGAAGTTCCATTTTATCCAAAATTTACCGACAACTCTCAAGACTTGTGCAACAAATAAGATCAAGACTGCGAAGAGATTTTAACTTCCAAATGATAGCTGAAAGACTCTTCAGCTTCATACAATTCTGCAAACTTAAGTTTTCAAGCTTACTGAGCTACGAACTCAATAGATAGTCCATGATAAATCTAGCCATATTACATTCCCCGAAATACGTGAAAACTCTGTTGACACACTGATAGACAGACATCTACAATTGTAGGAGATCTAAAACGAATGCTGCTAGAGAATTGCCTATGGTTTTCACATCCCTTCAGACAACAAACTACGATTGTTGAAATTGTGGAAGGATGAGTGAACATAGTGCAAGTTCATGCCCTTGTATGATAAACTGCCCTTCTAAAGGCATTGTAAATTTCAAAATCCCACTTACGTTTGATTAATATCATTTTTGATTTCCCAATAAATACAACTTGTAGTCGGCATAAATAGAACGATATACAAAACATGCCATATACCCCTTGGATTGGACAAGTTGGTTATGAAATGGGTTCAAACCAATTTTTAAAAGTTTGCTTTCCTGGTTTCTCTCACATCAAGAAACCGGGTAAATCAATTTGTCCGAAATTTAGAATGCACATAACTACAATTGTTTCTTTTTCCTTTTGCCGGGGAAAAATTGTTTGTCATAATATATATAGCCACAAAGAATGATATCTCCCTGTTTTCCACACACTTAAACCCAAACAGTAAAACAGAACAGATAATGTACCAACAGAGAATTTTCAGCAGACATTTCAAGTACTTTTTCATCACAGCACAAGCCGATAGCCGATAAAAATAGGATATAGCCCAAAAGAACAAGAATTATGAAAAACATATTGCCCGCTAATAAATTTAAAATTTAGAAGCCGATAAATGATAAACGACACCGCAAGGATAACCAATGAAAGATAAGGTTTAACATGCCACAATCTAAATAAGCAAAATCTAAATTGTCTACGAGTAGATTGTTAGCATGTTAAAATGCCATAAAATTCCAAAAATACCCTATAACAGTCAAAAGATCCCTCAAAATTTTCTCAACATATTAAAAAGAACAAATTGCATTGTATCTAAGCAGCTGTAGATGGCTTTGAAGCAGCAGACAGCCTGGATCTCTTCTTTGCCAAGCTCTCACTACGACGTTCACGCTGCTCCTTCAGCCTGGTAGCAAGGAGTTTCTGGTATTCAGCTGCAT
>JAWDEX010157783.1:0-19550 GCA_035221805.1 Trichilia hirta | reverse complement strand
TAAAAGAGTTAGTGGGAGAAAAGTAACATTCGTAGTTTTGTATGTAGATGATATACTACTCATTAGAAATGATGTAGGAATGTTACAATCAGTAAAAATTTGGCTATCATCTAATTTCTTTATGAAAGACTTGGAAGAAGCCTTCTATGTATTAGGCATAAAGATCTATCGTGATAGATCTAATAAAATAATAAGATTATCCCAGTCTACGTACATAGATAAAGTGCTAAAGAGATTTAGCAAAGAAAACTCTAAGAAAGGATACATCCCGATGTGTCATAGAGTTACTCTCTCTAAGAAAATGTCTTCTAAAACACAATTAGAGAGAGAATACATGAGTAAGATACCATATGCTTCGATAATTGGTTCTATCATATATGCTATACTATGTACGAGGCCAGATGTGGCTTATGCTCTAAATATTTTGAGTAGGTATTAGGCTGATCCAGGTAAGGGGTATTGAAAAGTCGTAAAAATAATTCTAAAGTACTTAAGAAAAACTAAAGATTTACTTTTAGTATATGGAGGACATGACTTGATACTTGAGAGTTATACTGACTCAAGTTTTTAGTCACATTAAATAGTAAAGCAGTAAGTTGAAAATGTTTTAAACATGAAATTATTGTGGATTCCACTACTGAAGCAGAATATGTAGTAGCTTTAGAAGCTGCAAATGAGGGTATTTGGATGAAAAATTCTTTTATTAAACCTAGTGTGGTTTTTACCATTATAGATCCAATTCTATTGTATTGTGATAACAATGGGGTTATAGCACAGGTTAAGAAACTAAGGTCTCATCAAAAATTCAAACACATTTTGCGAAAATTTTACATTATTCGAGAGATTATAGCTCGAGGAGATATCCGTATTAAGCGAGTACCTTCTAATCTAGATCCATTCACCAAAGCCTTGTCTCAAAAATTGCACGAAGAATATTTTGGGAAAATAGGTCTTTGTTATAGGGGTGATTGGCTTTGAGTGCAAGTAGGAGATTAAAAGAGTTGTATGCCCTAAAAATTAATTACGATGTGATCAGTGATCATAAATTTTGTAAAAACTCTTATACATCTTATGATTTAATAAAATGAGTATTTTTTATTTTATATATATATTGTCTTTTATCATTTGCATATGTATGTTTGATTTACATAAAATGATAAAGTCTATAAAATATATGCAATAAATATTATTGTGATGAGTTCATATTTATGAGACTATATATTAGTAGTATCATTCTTAAATGTTCCTAGTTGTGGGACTATAAAGTAGCTCTTTTATAGGACTGAAAAGACTAGTATACACTATCCTTGCTCTATGCAATAAAGGGTAATCAATCTCATAGATTACTTGTATGAAAACACTAAAGGAAGTGTATAGGTGCTTATTAATTAAGTATAAGTTTATTGAACAGACTCATATGAATCATCCAAATGCCAATTACAATTAATCGTCAACTGGACATTTATTATATCAGTGGTGTAAATAATTCTTAGACTTTACAATATTATGATTACTTTATGAGTGAATTACTATACTTTGATACTACTCAAGACAAGTCTGTCATTAGGCTTGTGAAAGGTAGTCATTGGGTGTGGTAAGACATTCATAGAGATATGTAAATGTTCAAAAAAGGATCTATCAGCCTTAATGTTTGAGGTAGTATGCTCTATATGAATAATTCGAATTTGACTTGTGAAATTTCAGCTATGGTTATATATTATGTGTGATTGAAAAGTGTGTTCTCAATAGTAATACACAATAGAGTCATTATTTATTATTTATTATATATAGTATTGGATTTAAAAGGGTTTGACGATTATAGTATACCTCTAATCTAATTGGAGCATTGTGTGATGGAAGAATTGAATTACATGGTAACTGATAACAGACAAGTTCATTGGTTGAAGCTTTGATCTTCACTATAATTCGAGGACCGTATTATATGGATAGGTGTCAATATTGGTCTGTAGACATATTTAATTAATCTTATTGAAGACTGATTAAATAAAATAATTTAAGAAGGTTAATTTGATAATTGCGTCTACTATCAACTTTATGATGAATCTATTGAGTCTTACTATAAGTTGCCTAGATTTTTTCCTAGTTAGATTATACGACACTTAGATGCATAAAGCTAATACAATTTGATTGGTTAACCTAAGCTTATGTATGGTAAGTGTTTATATGTTAAGCATTTCATCCTAGTAAATAAAAGCTTGACGAATAAAATAATCTTGGTTTTATATTTGTTTAACACATGGATGGTGGATATGCTTGAGATGTGTATCAATATGGACTATATATTTGGCTTAATATTTTTGAAATATTTTAATTAATTAATTATGAAAAATATATATTCATTATTATTGAATATTTTCATTAATGAAAAATTAAAAAAAGAAAAGAAAAAAACTATTGCCTTTCTTCTTCCTTGGACTTTTTTCTTACATAGCCAAAAAAGTGATTAAATTTTATCATTTTAATCACTTGAAAAGTGTTTTCAAGGTGTCTAGATGTGATCTACATACTTGAGCAATCAATTTTAAATGTTAAAATTGATTTTTCAAGTGTTGGAAAGCTAGGGTTTTAGTTTAAAATATAAATCAATTAAAAGTATTTTCGTTAAAATTTAGTAAAGCTAAGAGAGGAGTTTTAATAGGCAAGGACGTCAATCAATAGAAGAACTTCTAATTTAATGTTCTAAGGCTTCAATTGGCTGGATTCAAATCTGAAGAATTAGACCCAAGTTATGTCATTTATGGAAAGCTTAAATTGTATACATATGTATTCAATTCCTAGATTCTTTAGTGTGAAAAACTTAAAATACATAATTTAGGAAATTTTGTATGCTAGAAACTTACAGGATCTGGCCATTGAGCATAAAATAGATATAATTTTTACATTTTTATGGAAACATACCTTTATATCCAATACTTCTAATTTTTGATCCAGCTAAGTGAAGCCTTAGAGATCCAAATTAGAACCTCCTTTAGTGAGTGATGCCCTTGCCTATTAAAATCTCTCTTTTGACTTTACAAAAGTCCAACTAAATAACCTTTGATTAGATTAGGTTCTTTAGCAAATCTTAGGTTTTAAATCACTTGAAAATTAATTTTAACACTTGAAATTGATTTTATAATCTTTTAGATCACACTTAAGAATCCTTAAATTAAGTTTTTAATTGATCAAAATCATGAAAAGCTTGATCATTTTTGGCTTGGATGAAATTAGAGAGAAAATGCTAGATTTTGGCTTTAATTTTATCATTTCTTAAATATTAATTATCAAAAATTTTCATATTTATATTTATTAATTTAATTAACAATTAATTAAATAAAATATTTAAAAAATATAATACCAAAAATGTGATCAAAAGTCATACACATCTAATGCATATCCGCAATTTATGTGTTATAAAGATATAAAGTCAAGATTATACAACTTGTTATTATTTTATTTGCTAGGATAAAATATATAATACACTTTTATTTGCACTATACATAAACTTAGGTTAACCAATTATATTGTCTTAGCTTTATGTATTAAAGTATTGCATAATTTAATTAGGAAAAATCAAGGAAATTTATGGCAAGACTCAATAAGTTCACTATAAAATTAATGGTAAATGTAATTTTTAAACTAACCTTCTTAGTTTATTTTATTTAATTAATTTTTAACAGAATTAATTAAATATGTCTATAAACTAATATTGATACCTATCCATATAGTACGACCCTCGAATTATAATGAAAAACAAAGCTTCAACTAATGAATTTGTCAATCATTAATTATCGTGTAATTTAATTCTTCTATCACATATTACTGCAATTGAGTCAAGGGTATGCTAATATTGTTAGATCTTTTTAGATTTGATGTTATATATAATAAATATTAGATAACGACTCTATTGCATATCATCACTAAAAGCACATTTCTTAATCAAACACAATATATTACTCTAGCCAAGGATTTCATGAGTCAAATCTAAATTTTTTACATAAAATATTCTACCTCAAATACTAAGGCTAGTAAATCCCTACTTAAACATTGACATAACTTCATAAATATCTTACCATACTCAATGACTACTTATAACAAGCTTTATTTCAGACTTTTCCTAAGCAGTATTAAAGTATGATAATTCATCTATAAAATAACCATGATATTATTAAGTCTAAGAATTATTTATATAACTAATACGATAATTATCCAATTAATGTTTATGTGTAATCATTATTTAGACAAATCGTGTGAATTTATTCATTGAACTCGTACTTAACTAATGAGCATCTATATACTTCTTTTAGTATCACCACACAAGTAATTTATGAAATCGATTATCATTTATCATAGATAGAATAAAGATAGTGTATACTAGTCTATTCAATACTATAAATGCCCTAATTTATAGTTCAATGACTCAGAATATTCAGAAATAATACTACTAACACAAAATCTCATAAATATAAACTTATTATAATAATGAATATTGTATATATTCCATAGACTTTATCATAATATATAAATTAAACATACACATAAATATGATAAAAGATAATATAGTGAAAATACTTATTTTATTAATCACAAGATTTAAAAAGATTTACAAAATTATAATCACAAATTACATTATGATTAGCTTTTAAGACATATATCTCTATTAGGTACTTGAAAAATTCAGGCAAACAACATTACGAGACAGTCAAATGAATTCTCAAATACTTAGTAGGTACCATAGATATGTACTTAGAATATGATAAGTGTGTTCACTTTGAGAGGATGTGCGATTAGTTGAAAAAATTAGCCTTCAGTCTATAATGCCACATAAGCATAATACATTGCCATTGTAGAGAAAGTCAAAAAGGCAATTTATTCAAGAAATTTAGTTAATGGATCACTTTTAAGTCTTTTTCTATCATACTTTATTGTGATAGTCAAAGTGTAATTCACTTTATAAAAGAATAGATGTATTATGAGAGAGCCAAATATATTAATTTTAGATATCATTTTGTTCAAAAAGTGTTTGTAAGAGTGATATTTCCATCTAAAAGATTAGTATAATAGATAATCTAGCTAACATGCTTATAAAGCCCTTATCTATTAACAAGGTTAAGTATTGCTTGGACTTAGTTAGCCTTAAGTGTTAAAGACAACCCTCAAGAGATTTTGTGAAAAGGTGAAAAATCAAGTTAAAGACTAAAGTCACTATTATTATATTTTTTGAATTTTTGTTAAGGTGCAGATTATTACTGTGTGTCATAAATTCTCATTATGCCCATTTTTTTATATTTTAAGTGAGAGCATTATTGTATATTTCAAGACTTAAGGTTTTTAGTATTTAAACTATCTTGAAGTCATTTTGTAAATAAAGAAAAATATTGAGAGAAAAAAAAAAGAAAGAAAGAATGAGAAGTGAGTTAAAGAAAGTACGAGTAAACTTTTGTAAATACTTTCATTATAGTGAATTATTCTCTAATTTCTACCTGTGGTTTTTTTTATTTTGAGTTTTCACATAAAATTCTTATGTCATTTGACTTAAGTTTACTTATCTTTATGTTTTTATATTTTCACATTTCATTGATCTTGGTTTGGATTCATAACAAAAGTTTATATCTTTAATATTATTATGTATTTCATCTTCAAATATATCACACTAATGAAAATAGAGCCAAAATTTTTTTTCTTTTAATTTGACGCACATTTCAATCTCTAGATCTATCACGCCTTTAAACTCGAACATGTTAAGAAAAAGAAAATGGATTTCTTATACTATTGCAAATAAGCTAGCCAAGTTCCCAGAGAAAACAAATAGCTAGAATTGAAAAAGAAAGAAAGAAAAATAGTTGGCTAGCTTATAAATATAAACTGAGAGCTGAGGAGATAAACTAGACAAGCTAATTAAAACAAAAAAAAATGGCCAGTGAGAACTCAAAAATGAAAATCCATGTATTTGGTGGAACTGGATACATTGGAAATTATATGGTGAAAGCAAGTGTTTTTTAGAGCCACAAAACGTTTATTTATTCTCGTCCTATTACAAAAAACCCAACCTATCCAGGCTTTAACTCTTTAAGGAGTTTTAGGACACTGGTGTCACCATTGTTCAGGTAACTGATCTCTTTATCTCTTACACTTATTTTAAATGAACCTTGACAAAATAAAGAATCTCTTTTCTTGCAAATAAAATTAATGAACCAAGAAGAATTGGATGAGTATGAGAAAATTATATCTTTACTTTGAGAAGTTAATGTGGTTATATCTATACTAGCTTGTCCTCAGGTTCTTGATCAATTCAAAATTATTAATGCCATCGAAGTTGATGGTAACAATAAGGTCTTGTACATACACTTTTCTAAAATGTGTACATTCTTAAAAGCTTAAATTAGAAAAGAACCTTGATCTGATGATGAAATTTCCTGCTAATAATGTTAGCATTAATTAACATAAATATAGCATGCATATTATTTTTTTCTATTCATGTCTTTTTATAGAGATTTTTGTTAGATTCAAGTGTGAGTGTGTGAAGTGAAAATATCCTACATTAGAAAGATAAATGGCAAACAAGTAATACATAAGTGGAATAAATTCATAGACCTGATATCTTAAGATTTTAGGTTGTAAGTAGTGTCTAAACCTATGAATATATTTATTTATTTGGCCTTTATATGTTTTCTCTTAGTTTTAGGCTTGCTCCCTAGATCTTAACAAGTGGCATCAAAGCTAACAATTTGAAAGGAATGTAAGTGTAGAGATAGTGGTATATTCTTATAGTTGTTGCTTACATGAAAAATGATAAAAGGCTATGAACTCCTAAGCGGCCTAAAGAGAGTGGATTAGTTCAAGGTAGAGTGATAAGACATGGCTCTTATAGAAAAAAAAAGTATATTTAGCCCTTACGTGACTCTAGGTGAAGTATTAATAAGCGTCCACTCTAGGATAAATGGCTAAATTTGGTAAAAGTATAGGTTCTTGATAACACTGTAATACTCAAATATAAAATGACTTTTATTTAAAGAAGAGTAAAATAAAGTAAGGCTCAAGTCTAATGTAAAGAGACTCATACTTAGGAGGAGATTATTAACTTTAAGTGTGAATGTATAAAGTGAAAATATCCTACATTAGAACGATAAAAGACAAATGAGTAATATATAAGTGGAATAGACTCATGAACCTAATGCCTTAAGGTTTTTAGTTAAAAGTGATGTTCAAATCCATAGATGTATTTACTAATTTGGCCTTTGTATACTCTTTCCAATATTAGGCATGCTCTCTATATCCTAAAAAGTGGTTATCAAAGCCAATAATTCGGGAGGAACGTGAATATAGAGATGGTAGTATATTCTCATAGTTGTTACCCCTATAAAGAATGATAAAGAGTTATGAACTCTTAAGTGACCCAAGAAGAATCGCCCCAAAAAAATGGATTAGTTTAAGGTGAAGTGGTAAGATGTGGCTTTTATTAAAAAAAGAGTATGTTTAACCCTCACGTAACTCTAAGTAAAGCATTAGTAAGCGTGCACTCTAGGATAAGTGGCCAAATTTAGTAGGAGTATAAGTTATTAATAACATCATAATACTCAAATATAAAATAACTTTTGTTTAAATGAGAGCAAAATAAAGTAAGCCTAAAAGTCTAATATAGAGAGACTTATACTTGAGGACGAGATTATTCAATTCAAGTGTAAGTGTGTGAAGTTAAAATATCCGACATTAGAAAGTTAAAAGGCAAAGATTTATTATATAAGTGGAATGGACGCATAGACCTAATGCCTTAATGTTTTAGATTATAAGTGGTGTTCAAGTCTACGAATGTATTTACTCATTTGGCCTTTGTGTTTTCTCATCCAATATTGGGCATACTTCCCAGATCCTAACAAGTGGTATTAAAGCCAATGGTTTAAAAGGAACATAAGTATAAAGACAGTGGTGTCTCATGGTTACTACTCTCATAAAAAATGATAAAGAGCTATAAATGCCTAAATAGTCTAAGAAAAATGGCCCAAAGAAAGTGGGTCAGTTCAAGGTAAAGTGGTAAGGTGTGGCTTTTATAGAAAAAAAAGAGTACATTCACCCTCACGTAACTCTAGGTAAAGCATTAACAAATGTGTACTTTAGGATAAGTGGCTGAATTTGATAGGAGTGTAAGCTCTTGATAATACTATAATACTCAAATATAAAATAATTTTCGTTTGAGGGAGACTTAAAAATAAAGTAAGATTCAAGTAAGATTCAAGTCCAATGTGAAGAGACTTACACTTAAAAGGTAAATTATTGGGTTCAAGTGTGAGTGTGTGAAGTGAAAATATCCTACATTAGAAGAATACAAGTTAAATAAGTAATATATAAGTGGAATGGACTCATAAACCCAATGTCTTAAGGTTTTGAATTATAAGTGATGTCGAAACTTATAAATATATTTACTTATTTGGTTTTTGTGTTTTTTTTTTTAATATTGGGCGAGCTCCTTGAATCCTAGCACGTTTGTTGCACCGACGTTAGCATAGTTTACCTACCTAATTGACCACCACTGCAGGGAGCTCTTACTCATAGTTCTAGTCCACTACAGAGAAGTAAAGGTTAGACCTAGTTCTATCTATGCTTTGTCAATCATCTGAATTCCAACTACAACTGGTTAAAGTTCAAACAGATGACACAAGTTTAAGATTTACCATAGTATACAGTTTCAAAATGTCAGATCCATAAGTCCACTGATAGAAGGCTGTGCAACGGTGGTAATGTCAATAGGTCTCTTATAGAACCACTTTTTGATATCATTATTGCTGTAATTTTATTCACTTAAGAGTCTGCTTGTCTCTTCAATTTCACATTTTAAATTAAATCTATTCAGGGCTGGCTTACCAGAGCATACTTATGCTTGTAATAAGTTTTTGTTTTCTACAATATGCTTTTCATTGTTTAATTTGCTGGTTTATGACACTTAATTTTAACGTTATATGCAACAATTAATTTAACATGGTCTCAGAACAATTCATATATACTATATACTAATTTTCAAAGTGTTTAAATCAGTTATCTTTGTTCATAATTAACTATTCCTTGTAAAAAAAAACATGAAGATGATTCTTCACATATATCCAACCGGCCCACTGATAAGAAGAGGTATTCAGACTTGTTGCATGGTCATACTTCCAGGTCTTGTGAACAAGATGTTGTTCGTAATAATTTATATTCTCCTCAGTCTCCTCATGCACATACTAATATGCAAAATAATCTTTGTGTGCAGCTTTTAAATGCAGAACTTGACCATTCTCTGAAAGCCTGCCTTAAATTTCTGAGGAAGGAGTTGAGCATTTCGACTTCTGTGGCATATATTATTGCCTGGCATCATTTTAAATATCTTAGGGCTCAAATTTTTTCTTTCCCATAGCTTCATCACCGGTAGAAAGTCCGAAAAATTCTTTCTTCATATAGATTACTCATGAACTTGGGGTGTTTTAATAGAAGTATTTATTTAAGTTATTTCTATTGAAATCTAATTTCACCATTTAAATGTTTTCTTCGATAATTGCTTGGGATTATTTTTAAATCTACAGTTCCTATGTTTCATTGACAATGACAAGAACGGATAATTTGGGTTAAAAGTTATCCCATCTCTGATAATGTATGGTATCTTTTTCTTTTCTTTTATTGTTGTCTTAAACCCTGCTAACTCACCATTAATACAATATAATCTTTCTTTTTTGATGCTGCAGCAATTGTTAGGATACTGTTTATTGTGTTTACAATTTAAGCTAGATGATGTTTTCGGCTACAAATATGTTGCATATCAATATTTTGGCACTTGTGAGTGATTTCTCAGCATATTTGGATTATTCGGCGGTCTCTTCAATTTCATTGTTATAAATTAAACATAAATGTATAATCTTGATAGTGTGGCAAACAAAACTAGAGGCAAACGTTCAATTATTGATGAGCAAGAAGCGATAAAAATTCTGTCGCTAAAGATAAAAATGCATATTTTTATTACATAAATTCTTAATTTTGATTATATAAACCTTTAACTTTTATTAAGAAAGCCAATAAATCAAAATAATTGAATTTAAAAAAAAAAAAATTAAATTTAATTTATAATTTAATATTTTATACTAAGCAAATTTATAAATTAATTTTAAAATATTTATATTTTATATTTATAAAAATTTATGAATTTGTTTTTATTTTATAATTTAAATTTATAAAAAAATTTATATTTTTGCTTTTAGAAATTTAATAAAAATAATTTAAATATTTTATTTAAATTATTAAACAACTATAATACTTTAAACTATAAAAAAATTTAATTTATAATTTTATATTCATAGATACTTTTAAAAATATTTATTAAATATAAATATAAAATTATAAATTAATTTTTTTTATCTTATAATACATTATTCTAAAAAAAAATTGTAATTTTATTTTTGAAAATTAAATATAAAATATTTTATTTTATATTTATAAAAATTTATGAATTTATTTTTTGCAATTTAAATTTATAAAAATTTATAATTTTATATTTATATTTAATAAATTTCTTTTAAAAGTGATTATAAATGAAAATTTTCAAAGTGTAAAATATTACAGTCATTCAATAATTTAAATAAAAATATTTAAATTATTTTTATTTAATTTTAAAAATAAAAATAAAATAAATATTTACAAATTTAAATTATAAAATAAAAATAAATTTATAAAAATTTATAAATATAAAATAAAAATATTTTAAATTTAATTTTTAAAATTATTTTATATATTTTTTACTATAAAGTATTAAAATTATAAATTAAATTTTAAAAAATTTTAAAAATTCAACTATTTTAGTTTAAAGGTTTATAAGATAAAATTCAGATATTTATATAATAAAAAAATATATTTTTTTTTATCTTTAATATAGAGATTTTCTTTCGCTTCTCTAGATTATTCGGGTATTTATCACAAATATTTTAACAAAAAATAAGTAATATTTCAAAAAGTTATTGAGAATTTTTTGTTACAAATCTTATGACAAAAGCAAATATCATTTCACAGAAATTATAAGGGTTATTTGTCATTCTCCATTCTGCCGTACATTTTTATCGATATTTTTATTTCAATTTTTAAAAAATTTTAATAATTAAAAAATATTGAGTATGATTAGGAGATTTTGTGATAAAACAAAATAGATTATATTCAAGAAAATATTCAAAATTTTGAGAATTTTTCATAAATTAGAGATTAGGCGAATATGAGATAATGTAAATTCTAAAACTCAATAATTTGGATTTGTGAATAAAAATCTTAAGAATTGGAAGGGATCAATTATGACATAAAGCTCTAAATCATCGTTGGTTAACAAATGTTTTAATTATAACGAAAATCTTAAAATTTCTTTAATCAACAAAAATCTCGAAATTTTTTTAATCAACAAAAATTTTTGTTATGATATAAAATTCTGAAATCTCTTTAATTAATAAAAATTATAGTTATAACTTAAAATTAAAAATTTTTTAAATTAATAAATATTTTAATTATGATATAGAACTTAAAAATTTTGAAATTTTTTTAATCAATAAAATTTTTTATTATGATATAAAATTTTGAGATCTCTTTAATTAATAAACATTTTGATTATAACTTAAAATTTTAAATTTTTTTAATTAATAAATATTTTAATTATGATATAGAACTCTCAAACTTTTTTATCCACGAAGGCTTCGGTTATAACGTTAAGTCTTGGAATCTCCTTATCAATAAATATTTTAGCTATGACATAATAAACATTTCGGTCATGACGCTCAATCTCAAAATCACTTCACTACAATTGTTTTAACCATAAAAAAGTTTTAATTTATGGATTTTTTTGTAAATAAAAAAATTTCTATTCCAATAATTATATTTTACGATAAGAACTCATAATACTACGTTTTCATAAAAAACTATGACAACAAAAAACATAATAATAATTAGACTAAAAGGCAATAAAAAACATGAAATAAAAAATAAAGTACACACCAAATTAAGTTAAAATATCAAATTACTACTATATTTTTTTTGAAAATTTTTTTATAAAAAATTCTAATTTAAGCATAAGACAACTTTTATCATACTACCAATTTTAATCTTAATTAGTCTTTATAATTTTAATTTTAGACCATTACAAATCTAATAAATAAAAATAAAATTCTGATGTTCGTTCGTATAAGAATTTTCGTGTATCAACGGGATAAAAAATAAAGATAAAAATTGCCAAATCAGTGACCCTAGTAATTGGGCAAAGACTTTCGGGCAAATGGGTGCCGTAATCATTGGCCCTAGGAGGGTTGGTGCCTTTGATACACCTGGAGAAGCTGGTTTGGCCTATGATAAAGCTGGTTACAAGCGAAGAGGAAGCCATGCCGCCCGACTCAACTGTCCCGAACGCTTCCACCCTATAATATGTTCACAAGTGGGTCCATGACCAAGTGTTGATGGTAAAGACAAAAGTATAATTAGAAAGAGACAATAGAAGGGTGTCAATAGGAAAAAATTGTCGTGTTTTTTAATCAATTAATTTTTTTTTTTTTTAAATGTTATATACGGGTGTATTAAGAATAAGGGCGGTGACAGTATTTTCGAAACCTATTTAAAAAACCAAACAAACGTATAAAACTATACCCGAGAAAGTTAACACTGAAGCCCAGAAGATGAACTGGAACTAAGAACTCTCAAACTTGTCCGAAAATTCAATCTGTAAATTCCCTCTAAAATCAAACTTCCCTTTGAAATTTCTCTCCGACCAGCTTTACCTCAGAATTCGGATCAGATGATCACTTGATCAATATTCTGAAGAACAACTGACTGCGGAAACTAGAAGTAAGCAACGGATTTAGATGAAATTTATTTAATTCTCTTTTAATTTTTTTATTTTTTTATTTCCATTGGTGAACTAAATTAATTGTTCAGATTTTTTGTAGTTCATGATGGAAGGACTGCGGCTAAGTCCATCAGAAGTTGAAGGAATTCTGTCAGAACCACCATGTAAGCTCTTTTTCCTTTCAAACTTTTAGTTCTTAGATTGCGTCAAACTGTTCAACAAAGTCATTTTTGGTTTTTGGTTTTCTCCTTCGATTGATATGGTAATTTAATTTTTATATAGTGGAATAATAGTAGTTGGTTTTTGATTTCGTAGTCATTGACTCATCCTTCCAAATTGAATTATTTGACCAGTTGCAGATGAGCAGCTCTGCTAGGATTAGTTGTTTCACCTCTTAAATTTCTATTCTTTGAAATATTAGAACTACTTACATCAGAATTTCGCAAACTCAATTCCTTTTTCTGTTCAATTGTCTGCATCCGCTAAATTCAAGAATGGACTTCAGTGCCGGGATTAAGTTAGAATGAAGTCCAGCGGGCTCTTGGGACGAAATTGAAAAGATAGATCATGAATCCCTTGATCCTACTGAAATGGGATTTTCTTTTGGTTCTACACACACACACACACACATGGAAGGAAGTTAAATAAATCATTAATTCCATATTTTCTTGGTTTTTTTCATACTTCAATGTCTTTCGAAACCATAATGAGATCAGTTTCTTTGCTCATCTCTCTTGGTGCAGCTCCTGAAGCATTGCCTGATCCAACTCCCAAATACCAGTCAGTGCGAACACTGAGGGACCTGCCTTCTTCCGTTGGACACAAAGGAATTGTTGGTCATCTTGAGGAAAACGATTTGAGCTCTCATCTTTCACTTGTTAATTTGAATGAACAGGAGAGTGATGCTTCAGAAATTCGTGCAGCAAAAGTGGTTCCAGCAGTTTCTAAACGATGTCCGACTCCTGTTACTGATGGGGATCTATCATATGTTCAATCAACAAAGGACTCATTAGCAACTGTATGTAATTCTACACAAGCAGCTGCTCCTGCTCATCAAGTGTTCCGGGAGCAATTCTTCCTGAAAAAGCTGTTGAAAGTGTTTGGTGATAAAACAGTTGGAAATCAGCGTCCTCTTTCACTTGTTGGATTTAAAAAACGCAAGCAAGGAGATCATGATGAGCTTCCACATGCTGATGCAATGCGAACTAATAACAAGTTCCGTTGTTGGAAGTATAGGAAATATGTCTTCAATATCACGCAGAAAATCGTCAAAATAGTACAGCCGTTAAAGATTTTGGGAAAGGGTATCCTTATCCTGGGTTGCGGAATATTCATTTTGCGCACATCAAAGAGAGCTTTGCTTAGGTTTGGTGTCCCTACTGATGGGTACACGATAGACACGAAAGACCTTGGTTTCGAGTCCTATGATAACATATGGGAAGATATCGAGGATGATTTTCAGCAAGCTGTCGAATCTCAGTCTTTACATCCATCATCTTCTTCAACTCATCCAGACAATAGTAACCATGGGCAGGAAATACTGGAGGAGCTTCCTACCATCAGCATTGGAGAAAGGGCGGAGTTTGGGAGTCACCTACTGATCCAAGGGGAACCGCAGGTATGAAGTGATACAACTTGTTTAAAATATTGAGATCACAGACTTTTCTTTCCGCTAATATTGAGATCGCAGACTTTTCTTTCCAATAAGGTCTTTGCTTCATAAAAATTACTCTAGAATGTGGGGTGTTTTAACAGAAATCTCCAGTTAGGTCATCGCTACTGAAACATAAAATTTTAAATTTCCTATTTCTCATTGACAACTACAAGAATAGAAATTTTGAGTGAAAAGTTAAACCCTGATTTCCTGTTCCGTAAGGTAATCTTGGAAGATTGTGCTCAAGGAGTTGGATCTCTGCCTTTTCATCTATCATTATCTTCAATTGAGACTGACACTCAGGGAAACGTTGCTAACGGAAGCAATGAAACATTGGGAGAGCCTTTTGCCAACAGATCATTTGGTGAACAAGAGGAGTTGGGGAATCCCCTACCAATCCAAATGGACTCACAGGTATCAAATGTTTGAACTTTTGAGATCACGGACTTTAGTTTTGTTTCCTATATTTTCATGGTTGGGGGAAAGTTTGGAAAGTAGTTAGGGTATTTCAATAGAACTCGTTGCCACTGAAACATAATTTTACCTTTAAAATCTTGCGTACCAATATATTTTCAGATATCCTATTTCTTATGAATAATCTCTCGGTATCCTTTTTTATTAGCAGCTTCAACTTGTAGACCATCTCATAATAAGATGGTAGGCACTAAACTATGTTCTTTTTATCTTGTGCATTTGGTGGGTGGGGTGTATTGAACTGAAAAAACACTTGGAATATTTTATTTTCATTTTTTCAATACTTCTCTATTTGAAACAGTTTCATTATTGGCAGGGCACAACTTCAATTCAATCCGTTGATGTTGCTTTAGAAAGCGTAATGGATTACACTAATGAATTTACTAGTAACAAGGTGAAATTTGTTTACAGTTTGATGTTCAAACAATATATACTTCATTGTTTATTTACTAATCTGATTAATTATTTCATATCTAGATATTAACAGCAGAGAAGCATTAATTCAATGCACTAATGAAATCGGTAGGAAGAATGGTTTTGTGATTGTGATAAAGAGATCTGATTCTGTTAATGGTAGTCAAAAAGCAAGGATTACCTTTTGTTGCGAGAGAGGTGGGCATTACAGATACACACGAAAGAACAAAAAGGATAAAAATGAAAACCAATTGAAAAATATTAATACAAAAAAGTGTGTATGTCTTTTTACATTAAAGGACTATCAGTTGGATAGTGATGATCTTTGGATGTTGAAAGTGGTATGTGGAGTACATAATCACCCACTTACAAGGCCTCGTGAAGGACGTTCTTATGTCGGAAGATTGTCAAAAGCAGAGACTTCATTGTTAATAGATATGTCCAAGAGTAAAGTACGTCCTAAAGACATTTTAGTGAGATTAAAGAATGAAGATGCTGACAACGTTTCAACGATAAAACATATTTATAATGCTCGTCGAAGACATAAAGCGACAGAGAAGGGTGAGAGTTCAAACTACACACACATAAATTAGAGGTAAAACTCATTCTCTCTTCAATTCTTATATTTCTCTTACAAATTCTATTAGATTTATCAACTGCGTACCAATTTTTGGTTGGTGCTTTTATGATCGGATCATCCTGTTTCACTAATAACCTCAACAGGATAAATTGAACACTTTTTGCGATGCTAGATGGGACACTGCATATATTTCACCCATGGAACAATTTAAAAATATCACAATAAACGATGTTGCTATCACATATTGATAGTTAGTTGTATTCCTAAATAATTAATAACTTTTGTTCAATTTTTTTTGGTTTAAATACATGTATTAGGGTATGTGTAATATGTTTTTGTTGTTTATAATTATTAGAATATGACTTTTTCTTTTTAAGAAGAATTTGCTAATAATATTTTATTACATTTCTTTTAATTAGTAGTTTTTTTTTTTTTTAATAGAATTTCTATTTAAGAAATAAGTACTGCCTTTATAAAATTTGCCTTATTCAAAGATTTAAGAAATAAGCAAATAAAAAATAAAAATAAGTATGTTTATGATACATTAAAATGTATTATAAATCCGTTTCATTTTATACAACTTTTTCTTCATAATCTCCAATTTTTTTATTATAATTTAACTTATAAAAAAATATAGTATTATCACAAAATAGTAAAGAACATAAACAAAAGAATTGAACAAAGTGAAAGGATATGTGGTATATTGGAATATAGCAAGAAGGATATTGAAAATTTTCAATTTCATCTCATTGCACACGTGTTTCACATTGAAAATTCTGAACTAACACCTATTAAGTTGGTCTTCCTTATTTTCACAATTCTCAACTTTTCAGTTAAGTATATCAAAGGCAAAGACCAATATCTTAGTAAACCTTCTCTCTATTCTTCACAAAACTCAGAAAAAATATCTTTCAACAAATCTTATCATAATCCCTACAATCAACTTGATTCACCCAAAAAGAAATTTCCCCAAACCACTCGAAAATTCCTTACATGACCAAAACTTCTACCTATCTCAAACTCCATTATCGAGTTCAGACCTTAAATCACTCAAGATCTTTTGGCTAATATGTACGAGATTTTGTTGTTCATAATTGTGCATGTGAACTCGAAAAGCAAATTGTCAAGACAATGGGACAGAGACAGATCAAATTTGTTAACGAAAGAGAGGGTTCAAAGGACTTAGACTATTCAAGATTCCGACGTGATTTCATGACCAAAATCAAACACGACAATGATTGCCCATCCCATACTTCTCTACTCTATTCTAGGTACAATTCCTGCTTAATAGTCCAATTCAGCTATAAATAATATGGAATAATTATGATTTTTTTTTCTTATAAATAATATTTTATATACTTATTAGACCGTATATTTTTTCTTGGTACATCTAGATAATAAATAGTGTGCATAAATATAAATATGTGTTATTGTATGGTTAGCATAGCATAAAGACATTCATACCAAAGTAATTAATATTGATGTGAATAATATAAATTCTATTATAGCCATTTATATACATTCAATATACTTTACAAATAAATGAATTTATAGAACAAGAAAATGTTCATTTGAAAAATTTTCCAAAGGCTAATATTAGGATATAAATTAACGTGATGTGGACTAGAAGATCCATAACAATAAAGTTTAAGTGCTAGATATATGCAATACTAGTAAGAGTAACAATTCAAGTATGGAAATCATATTTGTATCGTGTCTTGAATGAATATAATAAAATTTTAATAAATACAAATATTATCTATTTATTAATCATATTAAAATTACAAAAACATATAATTTGTACTTATTATTCATATACTAAATAAATCTTATTCGTGTTATATGATTAAATATGATTAAACACTATTATTTATTTAATTTTATTAAACATAATTATTAATTTAGACAATTATTAAATTTAATCTTGTTAAACATGGTTAGTTTTACAAACATAAAAAATTATATTATTTCAAAAAATACTTCAATAAAAAATAAAAATATATATTATTTTAATATAAAAATTTTTTGATTTAATATAATGACGTATTATAGTGTGTGTGTATATAAACGATAATCTTGATGTTTGTTGTTAATGCTAATAAATTTCTCAAAAATTTTATTTTCTTTTATGTAAAGATATAGAGAGAAATTTAATTTATGTTTATATGATATTTAGTTTTTAATAAAGAGAACATTAACATTAACAATAGTTTACACAAAACATAAAACATATAATTAAGCGATAAGTAACATGAAATATTAAAATATAATTTATCAATATTTATATGTTTGATATCTGTGTTCATTAATATTTATAACTTTGTAACCAATGGTTTTTTTAAATAATATTCTTGACATTAAAAATTACATAATTAAAAAATACTATTGATTATGTGCTTATTTAATAATAAAGTGAAAAAAATGGACATAAATTACAAGAAAAATAAAAAGGATTTAAAAAAATGAAGGTTGATATGGTAATAACAAACGATAGAAGATTTGTCGTTGTTGTCAACGTCTCTATCAAAGGCTTTTACTGCCACGTCACTCTTCTTCTTGTTCCATTTTTTTTAGGTATTAGTTAACACCGAAAATCCCTTCACTCTCTTTCTCGTCTTTCATTATTCAACGGGAATCAATCAAAATTGATCTTTGTTTAAAGTTTGAATTAAAAAATAATCACTGTTTAAAATTTAAAACAAAATTAACTCGAAATACTATTTATAAGATGAAATTATCTCCATATTGTATTTATACTAATTAAAATATTCATAAACATTAAAAAATCAAAATTATCTAAACCTTAAAATAACTTTTAACTTTATCATTTATATTTTTGACTAATGTCAACTATTACCTTTGTAGACACCATCCTCGAGCAAAATTTTGATAACCAAATTAAGGTATATTTTTATTTATTGTTGTCTATAGATTGTGTCTAAAAGTAAATTATTGTGAATGATTATATATGAATTGAATGTAGTTGTTAACGATTTTATAAATTTTTAGCATTTTTGATTAATATTGAAAGAACATTAAAGTATGACAATGATTTGTTGAAATATTGTGTGAAAATAAAGTGACAAATATCTAAAATTATTGATTTAAGTTAGAATTTAGAATTGAAAAATAGAAAATGAAAATTGCAGGATTTTGTGACTTACACACTTTTGAGGGTAAGCACTCGAAAATGTGGTTGAACACTTTTAAGGGTATTATTTATTAAAATCGTAAGTGTTTACTTTTTCATCCTTGAAAGTGTGAACACTTTCGAGGGATATTTTTACCCTCAAAAGTGTGGGCACCATCGAGGGTGAAAATAACCCTCGAAAGTATTCTTGATAACATTCGAGAGTAAAAAAATTAATTTAAAAATTAAAACATCAAATAAAACAGTTATTTTTATATTAGTACTTAAAATCTACTTAATTTATATTATAATAAACAGTATGCAAGTAACAATTAATAACATTAGATTAGTTAATATAAAAATATTTAATAATATTTGTAAATTATAAAGAAGTATGTAAAATTATTTAAATATAACCGAATTGCTTGTATATGCGTGTGATTTGATTTTATAAAATTATCGAAAA
>JAWDEX010157773.1:0-19557 GCA_035221805.1 Trichilia hirta | reverse complement strand
CATTCTTTTTGACCTTTGACACTCGATCATATGTTAATTAGGTTCGGAATTCTGTCAAATTGAAGGAAAGTATGAAGAAGATTCTTTATTTGGGGAATACCTTGAACCAAGGAACTGCAAGGGGTAAGTGCCTTTCTAGTAATGGAGTAGTTCTGAAGAATAATTTATTTATTCAGAATTGTGGAAAGATTATTGATATCATAAAACTTAGGCTCTGTTTTTTATAGTGGTGTGGTACCTTTTAAGTTAGCGTTGCTGTTAGATAAAATCTCTACGTATCAAATATTAATGGTAAAAAATGTGGGTTCCACTGAAAGTTGGTGTGCTTTTCAAATACAACAGAAGCACTACAATACCATAGGAAGCCATAATTAGTAATGAAGGTCCATATACCATTATCACTATTATGGTTGCAGCCGGAGAAGTTGTGATTATCCAACACTACTGTTTCTTAAGCAAAGATAACAAGTCATTAGATGTTGGTTTGTTTCTTATCCAAAAATGTTGGGTTGTTTTGGTGTGATGATCACTGATGTGGAATGGATGGGACCAACTTTCATACGTTTGAGTGGCATTATATTGTTGGAAAGATTAAAGAGTTCTATATGTGTCTCTATTGTAATGTAGAGATTGCATGAAAAAGAGTGCCTGTAATGATTTTTAATTGTTCTTGGATACTATTTTTTGGTTCAGCATTTTATTTCCTGGAGAGAGGCTTTTGTTCAAATTGCTTAGCTGTTAGATTCTAACTTTCTAAATGCAGCTGGACTTCAAATGAAGGAAATCATTTTAAATCTGTGCAATTTATTTTTTACTTTCTACATTTTAGTTCACAGATAGCCTAGAAGTTTCTTGGCTCCTGCACAACTGTATGTGATACTTACGATAGCATTTTTCAGATTCAGAAACGTTTTAGCATTTGCATATATGTGTATTGAAGTATTTATAATTGAAACGATAAAGGGGCAAAAATTTCCAGATGAGCTGGAGCTAGAACTAGCTCACCTTCAAAAGCAAAAATAAAATGTTGTCTAACAAAAGTATATGCTCCTCAACCAACTACTGCCTACTGTTTTAGTGGATGGGAAAGAGACAACCCTGAATTCTGAGGACATGGGGTATATGGAAAATCCCAAATATAAACCTGTCCTAAGAAGCCAGGTCTCTAAAATTTCTCCTATTTCTTTCTTTCCTTCCAACATACTTTAAAGTAGCCGCCCAATCCACTAAATTCCATAGAGCAGTGACTTTCTTATTTCCTCCACTTGCAACTTTCAATTGGTGGCTCCGCATCCAGCTAATCATGAAGGTGGATGTTAAGGTCGTTTATGAGCTGCTTCATTGTCAGAGGCATGCAATCGACAGTGAATGCATTGATGATTGTTTAGTTGGTTAATAGGGGTTTGGTTTTATTAACAAAATATTCTAGTTCTGTCTAGATAATTCGTGTCTTGTCTGTTTCGTTCTTCTCTACACTATAGTGCTGATGTATTTGTCCAGAGTTGATTTGGCAGAAACTCTTCTAGGTTACTTGTACACATTAATGAAAAGAATTACAAATTTTTCTGATTTGTACAGGTTCTGCAGTTGGGTTTAAGCTAGACAGTCTCTTAAAACTAACAGATACACGTGCTTCTAATAGCAAGATGACATTGATGCATTATCTATGTAAGGTAAGGCTATCAAATTTATTCCAATTTCTATTTTCCTTTTTGTTTTTTCAGGCTAAAGAAAATTAGCCTAGGATGAATTTTGCCATTGTATGTGAATTCAAACTATGTTTATTCTCAATAATCATATAAACCATTTTAAAAAGTAGTACAGCTAGAGGGTTACATGCTTTTGAGTTCCATGTTATCATTTTATCATCATGTGTTTATAGCATGGTTAATCTATAATTCTAAATTTGTTTTTTTCCGTAAGTGAAGATAAATACAATTTGGTATATAATGGAGTACAAGTTTTAGGTAAACCATTTTAAATCAATTACAATAAATTCAAAAAACGAAAATGTTTTTGGAGACGTGAGCTTTTGTAAGAGTTCTAGTGGATGCTAGATAATGAGGACTTCGTCTCCTGCTATCATAGCAACCAAACTCCTTATCATTGCATACTTTGGTTTCAGCATTTGGGGATGTTGGAAACCTAAGCAACAGGCTAAATTTAATTCTTTTCTTGCCAGCTTAACAGTGTCAGCGGTGGGTCCTTTAAAAATTTAAAATTCCTTTGAATATCTAGACTAAGGCCAAAACATTCTTTCTATATAAAGAGAAAATATGCATCATAAAAGGAATTCATCCAAAAGTTCACTGATATTCTTATTTCAGTTGAAGTTATGTAACATGGATGCCTTAGGATTAGACTCCTTTTACGCATCCCATGCTTGGTCTCTCTCTCTCTCTCTCTCTAAAATTTGTGGTAATTGCGTATTAATTAAGTCTTTGTATTGTGGATCAGGTCCTTGCCACTAAGTCTCCATCGCTTCTAGATTTTCACCTGGATCTTGTTAGCCTTGAACAAGCAACTAAGGTGTCCATCCTTCTTCAGTGTATCTGCAGCTTTCTAGTTATAGCATGTTTGTTTAGAAAGGGATATCCTTGTAATGCAGATACAATTGAAGTCTCTTGCGGAAGAAATGCAGGCTATAATCAAGGGATTAGAAAAGGTCAAACAGGAGCTGGTTATGTCTGAAAATGACGGTCCTGTATCTGAAGTTTTCCGTAAGGTATGTATTTTCTTTTCTCAACCCTCCAACTAGTATGATTTCATTATGCTCCATGTATATCTGAATACATAATAACTGTAGGTTGATGTCATTTCTTATTTACTACTAGTTTTGTATCTCATTCATTGGCAATTTATTAGTATACAAGTAATTTCTTATTTACAACTTGCCGAAATTTATTTTGACAGAGTTTTGGCTACTTCAGATTGTTAATTGTTTTTTAAAACTTATGCAATAATTGAATACTTGAAATTCTTTCAATCCTAATTTTGCTTTTCAAAAGAATAGATGTTTTGATAGAATCGTATATGTAGCGTAAAAGTTGGATGAATATGAGAAATAGTTAAAAGTAATTGGATTTCACAACAAATACTAAGTTCTTACTCTGAAATGATATGCCCTAAAATTGAAGCCACAAAAGAGCTTGGAGTAAAGATAAGTTTATATGCCAATTTGGGATTGTGTTATTTTTGAACAATAGATATAACATTGAAAAGATTACTTGATTTTGACATTCCTAACATATGTAAAATAAGTTTTTTTGTCCTGGGGTTGATCATTGGGGACCTTTCCACTGGATTTTATAGTTTAGATGGACCTTGAGGTTTTTCAATTCTCTAGGGTTGCTGATCATGCCTGGAAATGTTGATTACCCAAATCTATCTAAGTGGTCAAAAGGAATTAGACCTAGGATCCGTTTGTTATTGTGGTGATTGTACTTTACTTTGAAAGCAAAGCTAAAAAAGTGTTGGATTACACTAACTTTTGATAGGGCCCACAAAACTTTACATTAATATTTGACATTTGAAGCTCTTTACCACAAAGGTACAGCACCATAATATTAAACTGGCACTAAGCTTTTTAGGTCTTCTTTTTTATTTGTATAATGGATCTTTAAGCTTCTTGCTTCGACCTTGTCGCCTTATGCGGTGAATGGTAGTGATTTCACTAGACTAAAATATTGTTAGCATATAGGAATTATGAATTGGATCAGCATATAATATATCTGGAAAGAAAAATGGCAGGGAAATCACTTCCATTATGCTAAGTTTCCTTTTGCTGTTTCTTGCATTTTTTCTTAAAAACTCTCCTAACTATTCTCTTTTGAAAAATATTTCAGACACTGAAAGGATTCATTTCTATTGCTGAGGCTGAGGTGGCATCTGTAACAAATCTCTACTCTGTGGTGGTAATGAACTCTCTTTAATTGTCTGTTTGACTCCTCATCTTTATTATCTAGGTGATATGCTGATAATGTCTTGAATCATTGTCTTCTGGTGGCCAGGGTAGAAATGCAGATGCCCTTGCACTATATTTTGGTGAGGATCCTGCCCGTTGCCCTTTTGAGCAAGGTAGACTATGAATATAATATCCTTGCAAGTTTCCAGTTTAACAAATAGATTTTAAGTTTGACAGAGATTTAATTGGTATCCATGGACCTTTAGGCACTACACATTCCTTGACATTTCTGTGTTTTGCTAGTTTCTTCTACAGTCAGCCCACATCCAAAAACTGGGGCAATGATATATATATTAATGTAATTGGCTAATAATATTGTGAGAAGGGTTTTGTGGGGAGCAGGTGGAGAAGGAGGACCGAGGTTCAGAAGATTATAAAGAAAATGATGATGGATGAATGTGAGAAAGGTTAGGGGAAATATAAAATAGGTGAAAGAGAACAAGAAGGGTAACTGAAGTTTGATTATACGTTATATATTTCTATTTATTGTTTTATGCCTGAAAGCTGGAGAATATTGTTCTAATATCTTTCTTAATCATTTACTTGTATTACATGTGTTGTTAACATTGAAATTTATTGTATTACTGCCGCTTATGCCTGAAAGCTGGAGAATATTGTTCCAATATCTTTCTTAATCATTTACTTGTATTTCATTTGTTAACATTGAAACTGATTGTATTACTGCCGTATTTGCCACTGCAGTTACTGCAACTCTCTTAAATTTTGTGAGGTTATTTCGAAAAGCTCATGAAGAGAACGTGAAACAGGCTGAATTGGAGAGGAAGAAAACTGAGAAAGAGACTGAGATGGAGAAGGCTAAGGGAATAAACCTCACAAAGAAGAGTGGGAAGTAACTGGTGGTGAATTCCTTTCTATCTCCACGTGGGAAATTCTGCTCTCTCCAATCAGCAGAAGTCTCGCATTGCTTTTTATTTGAATGACTGCAAAGACACTGCTGTAAGGACTGGTTGACACCTTCAACTTGCAAGTACTGGTGCAATGAGAAGATTTTGAAGGTGATGCAAATGTGGCGAAAGGGCAGCCACTCCTTGAGGTCTGCAGAATTTTAAACCGTGTGAATGCTCTTGCAGTACATGTTTGACAGGATTCTGTTCTTTGCATGACCCGGTCAACGTATGCATCGTGAAAGTAAACTTGTGTTGTGATGAGTGGATAAGGTGGTTGACACTGTAGAGCAGGTTCACTGTAAGATGTATCAAAGAAGATGGGTTGGCCTGAGGAATTTTGTGGTCTTTGGCCCATCCCTTGCTGCTAAGTAGGCAGTTGGGTTTTGGCTTCATCATATTTTCTTTTTTTGTTTTTGGATAATTCTTCGTCAACTGAGCAGATGGCCTGTGGCCGCAGGAGGCATTGTAAATCATGAAGTCTCGCTGTACCATGAAATCGTGTACAAAGAATCTAACCCTGGTTAGTTAGGATTCAATTCATTTTCTTGTACCATAGAATTTCATTTATTTTTCTCTTGATTAGTTGAAAATTTTTGAAGGAGCCCCATGAGGAAAAGTGTTGTATAGGTGATCAGTTTCAGATATAGAGAAATTAGAAGACGGGCTTTGTTTAGTGTGCAATTGTAATATAACAAAAAACGTAGGTACAGAGTGCAGCTCTTAAACTGCTTGTTTCCTTGATTCAATTTCTTCAGTTCTATATATATAATTCGTGAAGTGTCACCAGGTCTCCTTGTCAGTTCCAATACTATTGTGAAGCAGCGGTGGTTTAGTCATCAGTAGTAAATTAGTAGCCGGAGGCCAACGACTTAAGGGTAGATCCATATGCTTGGTAATGGCTTTGAGAATTTAACCGGATAATTTACAATAACCACTTTCTTTAAAATGTATGTCTAGAGTTTATTTAATTAACTTCCTTATCTTATCTTTTTCTTTGTCCTTTTCTTTTGTTAAGAAACCTCCTTACCTTTGAAGAAAGTTAAAATGTTTACTATATACTCTTTGAAAGTGATAACACGTTGAGTTGTAGTTGTTGAGAAAAACGTAGTCGTGAATTACAAGTTCTTAAAAGTATAAGTGAAAATCTTAAGCCCGTATGACTCGGGCCATATAGGATGATGTTCTTGAATTTTAACTCTTTTATTAAAACAATAAATTTTAAAAATTAAAATAAATAAATAAATGAATAATTGACCGCCGTGGTAGCCATCGCTAGTGATGTTAACTTGGTCATAAATAGTAATGTAATACTTTCAAATTTTTTGATTTACACAATTATTTTCCACAAAAAAAAGCATTGAAAAAAAGACTCTAAAAGAAAAACTATCACTACAACGAGTAAATTAACTAGATACTAAAATTTAAACCAAGTACTAGTCTACCTAAAATACTATTTACCTACTAAAAGGTTTATTATATCATTGAACCTCGAATAAGCTAGAAAAAAAAATAGTTTTACATTTTTTTTCTAGATATTGTAGAAATTAATAAAATTATCCTAATAATATTTTCGTTATATTTGATCAAAAATTAACTATTAAAAAAATATAAAACAATTGAAATAAGTTTTTTTTTTAAACCAAATTAACAATAACAAAGTGTTAAAATATTCAATGAATTTATGTATTGACTATAAAAAAATATAAAATAATTATAATACGTAAAATCTAATTCAATATTATTTGCTTTGTTCTAATTTTTAAAATGTTATAATTTTACTCTTAATAATGAGCTAACACCCATCCCAAAAGATTTTATTAACAATTTAAAATCAATATTTATATATATATAAATAATTCAATAATTTTCTCTCATATTTCTGTATAGAACGGTTTATTTCTAATATTAACGTTACTTACTTAGCCCTTCTTGCCCCTATGTCACTCCCGCCCTTTAGAATCAAGTTGTTATAGGCCTACCAACTTTTATCTGATTTGTCTCCAAATTTATTATTGTATTAAAAGAAAGTTGACTTTGATACTAATTATAAGATTTAGCGTAATATTATCTACTTTAACTCAATGATTAGAGCTTTATTTTTTTGTTCTCAATAATGGGTCAACATTTATCCCAAAAGATCTTGTTGACAACTTGGGACTAACATCCACATAGATACCCTAATAATTTTTTCTTCCATTTTGATGTAAAACGGTTCATTCTTACTCTGAGTTATCTTAGCAACTTGTCAAAAACCATGTCTTATTTAGAATATCTCACCCTAACGCTATTACTTTGCCTTTTAAGATAGGATCGTTACACAATAAATATTAATAAAAAAATATTCAAAAAAAGTTAAAATAAAAATATATCTTTGATTACAAATAATTTTAACAATGTGATATTATTGGAGACAAGTCTATAATAACGATAATAATTATTTAAAAATATAAAGATCAATAAACTAGATATAATTTATATATATTTATTTTTAATTTTGTTACCATTATTGGTATTGAATGTCACTTTAATTTCTTAAAAAAAATCAAATATGTATATAAATTTAATTAATTATATGACAAAATATATATAATAATACATATCTACTTGATTTTTACATTTTTCATATTTAAAATATATGCTAAATTTTAAATTTTATGTTAAATATTTTAATTTTTTTTGCAATATTTTAAATTATAAAATTTTAATTTAAATATAACAAAAATATTGTTGGGATAATTTTGTTAGTTTTCACAAATTCTTTTACCATGTATTATTTCAATAAAGTCTAGAAAAAGTGTGTGAAAATATTCTTTTTCTCGTATAATTAGGATTAAGAGGCATAACAGAATTTTTAACAATAAATAATGCTTTGAAGATTTATACGTCACTTAATTTTGGTTTAGGGGTCTAGGTGACAATTTAAAATTTAATATTATGTAATTTATTTTATTATAAATAAATTATTATATTCTAAATTAAAAAGTATAAAATCTCATAAATTTAATTATTAACTTTTATAAGATAATTACATTCAATTATATTTTTTATTTTCACAAAAATTTTATTTAATTATCGTAATATTATAACTATCAAATTTTAGTCTCTTTAAATTTATTTCAAAAATTATAAATTTGTTTCTTTAAACTCTAACATACGACTCATTAATTTTAAATTATAAAAATTTTTTAAATTTACTAACAGAAGTCACCAAACTAAAAATTCAGCTCAGTCCAACAACAAAAAAAAAATTCTACCTACTTCCCTGACCTTACTGAGCTAAATTAATGGCAAATATTTATTCCAATATAAAATTGCAGTCGTTAAAAACACACAAACAGAACACAACACAACAAAAAAAGAAACAGTTTGTATCATTCAATATTCTTCGAATATACATAGCAGTTACCAATGTACAAACAAGGAAAAAGATTGAATGAATGAGACACTCAAGCAGAAAAAAAAAATTATCTTTGCAGGTGTAGATGAATCTTATTTCTCTGTTCAGTTCATCTTGTGCAGCTAACCTACCCAAGAACTTTTAGTAAAAAAAAATAAAATGGGACATATATGATTTCTTCTATATGTAATACAATATCCTTTTCTCTAGCTAGGTAAGCTGGGGAAGTTGTTGAGAATTCTTTATACTCACATAGTAATGACCTTCTTCTTCTACCATTTCAATATGATAACAATAGGATATGGGTTCGAGATGTTTTGGTGATGGTGTCGAAGAACTGTTGATCTTGCAGCTTTCATAGAATGTAAAACTGATAATTGTGTCAAGAACAATACAAATTGAGTACAAATAAGCGATGAAGATCCACTCAAAAACCAAAGAAAATGAATTAGTATCAGCATCAAGAGCAGGAGAATAATAAGCTTTTAGTACAATTCTGTACTGGAACAATGCTTCAATGGCAGCTAATAACAAGTGTATAGGCAAAGCCAATGACAGGGCAATAGAAGTTCTTCCTGATTTTATAAGAACAAAAGCATTTCGAATTGGTAGGAATCCTGAGGATCTTTTTATACCAGATAAAACCAGACCCAAGTTGCAGATTATGAGAGCATTTGCTAGAACCAGAGAATAAAGAAGAGCCCCAATTGCTGTTAACAAGAAGATTAGAAAATTGGGAGATCCTTCATTTAAAAAGAAGTCAAAGGTAAGAAATAAGAGAGAAAACACTATTGCGTTTGCTGATAAGATCAAGAATGAATTGCAGAGATAGGTAATTAGGAGATGTTTGTAAACCGAGAAAATATTGGAAGAAGAAGAAGAAGGAGAATAATCTCTAAATCCAATATTATTATTATTTGGGTGTTTGTGTTGAAGGGTTTGTATTACTGACGCTTTTGCAATAAGGAAAAAGGTAAGAGTGAAAGGAATTGTAATGATAGAAGAATAGGTTGTCTGAGAAAGCTTCCAAGTGAAAAACTCAAAATAGGAAGAGGAAGGGAAGCCATGGAAGAGTGTTCTGAGACAATCGTAAATTGATGGAAGAATAAGAGATAATGATGATGATGTAGAAACCAATAAAGATTGTGATAGAAAAACTGCAGCTGAGAAAGGCAAAGCAAGAAGTGCGGCAGTTATGGTGAAATGATGATAGTTTTGTAAGAAAGTGTAGATTGATCTCCTGAAAATCTTGATTGTAGTTTTCTCCATTACTGAAATGGGAAGAATCCTTCTTCTTCTTGTTGAGATGAGATAAATAAAGAGTACTCAAAACTCAGGCTCTGGTTCAGGCATGAAATAAGTGTTTCACCTGCAGAGCTTGACCTCTCAACTCTTGAATATATGAAGCCAAAAGCATTCTTGATATTTCCTCCGATTCTCTCTTATTTATTTAATTGTTTTTGAAATATTAATTCTATAGTTTATGTTAAATGAATGAAATTGGTCAACTACTAATAGCTAATGAAGTAGCCAGAGGTTAGAGTTGTTTTGACATTGGTTTTACCAATTCAATGGAAACTCAAGGGGTTTGGTTGGACTCTTGCTGTACACTTTGGGAGTTGCTCTCTTTGTTATCTCCAATCACCAATTTTATTTTATTTTTTATTCTTTTTTTATTGATAAATATATACTTTAATTTTATTAATTTTAAAAATACTCATATATATTCTAATTTATTAAAAAAATCTTTTAGTTTAAAATTTTTTTTATTTTTATTATAATTTTAATAATACATTTTTAATTGTAATTATTTTTAGAGTTAAATATATCAAATTACATTTATTTTGTCTTTTTAAATTCACTATTTAAACTAATAAATTGAATTCCTTATTATTATATTTACTAATAATAAAATTAAAATATATATTTGACTAAATTTTAAAATATGTACCCTATTTAACTTTTTTTTTAAAATTATTATTTTTATCTCTGTCCATTTCTGATGATATAGAAAAGAGTAGTTATTTTGGTTAGCTTTTACTTTACTCATGTATAATTATTAATGAAATGATTGGTAATGCTAGACTTCAAAGACTTTCATTTTTTTTATTTATTAATTAAAATATTATGCATCACATTGCAATTTGCAATATATCATATCTTCAATCACAATTATAATATATGTGTGGGGTTATGTTATGTACACTTCAACTTCAAGTTGAAGAATCATTTGATCAATTTTCACATCTTTTTCCATGTCAAAGGAAAAGGAAGAGAGAGTTGTCTTGTGAGAGTAAAATATATTTCATTTATATATATATATATTGAATTAGGTTTTATAAAAAAAAAAAATTCCAAATTTGGATTAGATTATGTATTTGATTTCATTTCATTTCACATGGTAAGAGATGGATGCTTAGCTTTGAAGGCAATTTTAATAAAAAAAAATGAAAAAGGGAAAATTGGAGAGATCTTATAAATACAAATTAAAGTGAATGACCATAAAGGGGATTTTTAAGCTAAGTGTTTTTTTTTTTATATTTTTTTAAAAAATTTATTTTTAACAAATTTAAATGTATAAATTTAACGAACTTATATTTTTATTTAAAATATGAATAAAATATTAAATTATTTATTTTTAATAAAAATAAATAATTAATACTTCTATATTTTTACAATTTTTTCATATTTTGAATTCAGGCAAAAAAATTAAAAAAACTAAAATTTTTTATTAAATAAAAAAACCTATTTAATTAGTTATTAATCAAATGAAATTAATTAAGTATTAAATAAAAAAAGAGTATTAAATCAAAGAATAAATTACAATCAATATTATTATAAATTTATAATTTGCAAAGAGAAGAGAAGAAAATGGGACGTAACGATCATCAATACATCAACTCAACCCAAGCTTTTGATCTATAAAACATGGACAATGGACCCACACCAACATACGGAATTCATTTTTATATCCAGCTTCATTGGTGCTAATATTCGCTAATTGATAATTTATCATAAGCGTATACAATGACTGATCATTGGATTGAAATGTAAGCAATCCAATGCAATCCAACGGTTGAGGTATTACTTGTGTACCATACAATGGTAACGTTGTAATCTTTCCCTCTTCACAATATTATTATTATGCACCGACTCCATCAGCCAAACGTGATGCTGATATGATGGTGTATCAATGGTTGGTACAGTATTTTGAACCAATTGGCTCGTCGAGTCGGTCGATATTAATGATATTATTTATATATTTATTTCTATTTTAAGTTTATTGTTATTATTATTATTAATAAAGTTGAAAGGAGCTAATAATGATATTTGTTTCCATTCCATTTCGATTGGTGAGTTAAGTTGTCAATGTATTTTGTCATTTTAAGTTAAAATAAATTAATGAAAAGAAAGAAGACATCCAATGAAACTGACTAATCAAAGGTAAAAATAAAAAATAAAATAAAAAAGAACTTGATAACTTACCTATTTATATAATTTTTTCCATCCCTATTTATATAAAATTATAAATAATGCTAAAAATATAATTTTTTTTCTTATAAATAATGTGCATTATTAGGAATTTAAAATTAATATTCTAAATTTTAAATTTAAAGTAACTTGACAATTTTTATATTATTTCAGTTATTAAAAATTACTCTTTACATCTTATAAATTTTTAATAATTAAAATTGATATATTAACTAGTTACCACATTATTTATGATCCAAAAATCGGGTATTATATTGAAATCCCTAATAATAATCCTAAACAATTATGTACAAAATAAATAGCATAATAATATTTGTTGTTACAATATCTACTTAATTTACTTCTAGTTTATACACAATTATTTGTATAAATATTCCTTTTTTTTTTTATATATATCTAGAGTGTATATCTCTGTCTATACATTATAGCTGTTCAACTTTACAATATCATTTAAGTAAGATAAAATTAAGATTAATGATATTTATTTTAATTTTTTTCAATAAGTAATGTGTTTATAAAATAATAAAAATAATAACTTATGATTTATATTTAGAGAATTTTCTTTATCTTATTTTATAAAATATTTTATTATTTATTTAATATTTAAATTTCATAACAGAACAAATTTAAAAAATAAAATTTTTGATATTTATTATTATTATTATTATTATTATTATTATTATTATTATTATTATTATAAATAAGAAATAGACAGAATATAAATATATTTTCGAATGTTTATCTATTTAAGAGTTGAATTTTTATTTTAAAAAATAAATAGTTTAACAACAATATTATAAACAGTGAATCGTTTAGGCTCCTAGCTTGTGTCGGTGAAGTGATAAAACAAAAATCCAAAATGAATTTAATGTAATTAGAATTAAAATGAGATCCCCATTTTGGGCCATTACAATTGAAGTGTTATTTTCATTATGGATTGGATGCGTTATCTTCTTCCAATCAAACAAAACCGCCAAAGACTGTTGTTTCTAATTATGAATATATATATTATCAAAATCAATTGGTGTCTTCTTCATTGATTCACATTGCCATTTAAATTATCTTATAAACTTAATTATTGAGACAATGGAGTGGTAGTTAGATTAGATTAGATTAGTTATTACTTAATTTTCAATTCATTTATAAGTGAATTGACTCTCTCACCCAAATTATACATTATACATAGCATAGATTGATAATACAACATATCTCATATTTTTATCTTAAACATTTTTTAATAATTATTTTCATTTACTAATAGTTTTCTAAGTTACTTTCAATAATAAATGTGTGTTTTATTGTGTTCGATAATAATATATAATTTTTTTTATTATTTTAATACATATTATTAATTTAATTTTATATATATCTTCATTAATTTTTTTTTTTATATGACAAAGAAACTTTTATACTCAGCCATCACTGCGGTGGTCAGTCATACACGGGTCAAGCACTCATTTTTTTGAAGTACGTGTCCGTAGATCACACAACACCTGTCCTGAATCAATTAAGTTCATGTACATGGACCATACTGCAGTGATACCAAATATAGGATAAAATTTCGGATGCACCAGACTCTTACACCTAAATATACTCTAAAAAATTTAAACCCAAAACTAACACAAATGCCCTTCAGAATGGACCACTCGACTATACCCAGTAGGTGCATCTTCGTTAATTTATATATTTTTGTTATGCATATTAAGAGACGAGCATTTAAATGAGTAATGAAACAAACCAACGAAATTATAATAATCACGTATAATGTTTGGTTTCTATTGTGGAACATAGCATGAAAAGATATTACACATTTTTAGTTTTGTTTCTTGTATTATTTATTTACACCATATTTGTTCAAATAGATATTCTTCCTAACATGTATTTTGTTCAAAATGGTATTTAAATTACATATAGGACCTTAAACTTTGATAAAATATTAAAGATGAAGATGATTATTACTTTTATTTCATATGATTCTTATGTTATTACCATTTAATAAAATTAACTATAAATGTAATTAAAAAATAAAATTTTAATTTTTGTATCAAGTTTTTTCAGAGTTAATTGTACCTCTTTAATTCCATTTTTAGCTTATTTTTCAACAAATTTTTTAATTCTTTTTTGAATATGTTCATCTCTCCTATTATTCATTTATTTATAAAGTATAAAGAAATATTAGATTGAATTGATGTAATTTAGTCATAATAAATTCTTATAAATTTTAGAGTGTTAATTTTTGGATGTTTAATTTTGAATTAATTTTTTTGATCCAATTTGCAAAAAATTTTATTAGAAGATAATAATTTATAGACTTTTATGGAATAAAAACAAAAACTAATGCTTTTTATTTATTGTTGTGTCAAAGTGTAAGGACTTATATGTTATATTTGTGAACAATTTCGGATAGCTTCAGATTGTTTGTCTCTGGTCTTTCGGAATTGCTATTTTATAAAGCACATGATAATTTTCACTATTTTATAAAGCACGTGATGATATTTAAAATTATGTATGGTATCAAAATTTGTTCCTACAGAATTCCTTCGACAATCAAGTCAGATATCGGACCGAAATTTCAATCAATAAAAATAATTTTTGATTCTTTGTACTTAAAATAAAAATCAGACAAGATACTTTATGTGTTAAATAAAAATTAAATATTAAAATATAAATAAATAAATAAATAAAATTATTATAATAAATAATTATTTATTTAAATAATAGTATTTTAATTAAATAAATAATTTAAAAAATTAAATATTAATTAAATATAATTATTAATCTTATAATACCAATATAATTTTATTATTATTTGTATTAAAATTTTTAAATTTAAATTTAATTAATTATATTTATTTTATGTTGAATAATCTATCGTTACTCAAATTGCCAGGTAAAATATAAGTTGTTAATTTCTAAAGGAATAATTGCTAAGTTCTTAACCAAAACAAGCCCAACCCATTTGTACACGTAACTCTTGCTTCCTAACACATGTACAATTTCGATTAGTCTGCATTGCAAAATTGCCAGTAAAGTCTGCACTTTTCCAGTTTCTCAATGACACGTGTCAATCGAATCAACTTGCAATATATATATTTTTTTTTGGAAAGGAAAATAGAGACAGAGAAATGGGCTGTTGTAAACAGAGATTCCACCCAATGACGTGGCTTTATTCCTATCTCTACCAAACTATCCAGACACAGACTCCGGCGATTTTCTTTGCACTTTTTCTCTCTCTACTGTCCTCCTTTCCCTACCCTCCACGTCACTACTTCTACTCATATCCACAGCAAAACTATGCACACACCTACAACATAAACAATCTCAGCCGTCCGTTTCCTCAATTTGCACAAACCAGCCACTTCCGTCATCTATCTATTTTTTCAAATCAAAAAATTGGGATTTTTTTTTAATATATATATATAAAATGCTGCGAATTCTCTCTCTTCCTCACTGTATACATTCGGCAGATCACAATTCGCTTTTTTTCCGGGTGATGAAAATCTGACCGTTGATTGACTGCTATGGTCCCGCATACTCTTTGATCTTAGCCGCTGAGCTCTCTCTGAAAACTTTAATAGCTCACTTGCCGTTTATGGCAAGTGAAGGAATTGACTCTTTGTAAATTATATAAACTGCTGTTTTTTTGAATCTGTTTGATTTATTTTATTGATATATAGTGTATCATCGTATGTGTTTTCTTCGGATTTTCTCTGAAAGAAGAAAATGATAGGTGTCTGAACGGCAAGTGTATGATCCGATTCTCAATGGAGTTTTTGATCGGAACAGTGAAATTTGAAACCCTAACCCTAGTTTTGGTCTCAATTTAGGTTACTGAGAGAATATTTTCCATGGGGGTTCTCTAGTAGTGCATTTTTGAAGTGAATCTGAAAGATTTTTATCATTTTTCTGGTAATTTTAATTATTTATGCTTGTCGCTTGTAGTCCTGTTCTCGTTGTTTGAATTAAAAATTGATAGTTTATTTTTTTTATTTTTTATTTTTTATTTTTCATGTGGGTGTTCCTTGTCTTGTTGTTGAAGATATGGAGAGTAAGGAGCTGAATTTGAGTACAGAATGTGGTGTTGGCAATAGTAAGAGTAGTGGAGATGGATTCATTGATAGAAGTAAAGTGAGGATTTTGCTGTGCGATAATGATTCCAGTAGCTCTGACGAGGTCTTTTCTCTTCTTTTGAAGTGCTCCTATCAGGGTATATTTTAAATTTGTTCTTATTTTGTTGAATCTTGTCAAGTATATATGTTTATGTTTTTAAGCTTCATTTTTAATTTCTGGTTTATTGTATGAACAGGCTAATTTATTTGTTGAAAAATGGATCATGTGATTCAATATGTTATCAAGATGTACTCTGTAGCTTTGATTTTTATATGATATTGATCAAGTTCTGTGTTTTGTAGTTTGGAATTTGAGTACATTTAATGCTAATGTTTTTGGTTAAACCGAAAGATTTAATGCATAATTATTTTTGCTTGTTAAAATTGAAAGACAAATAAAGGTAACTAAGCCAAACTATTGCGTTAGTCTTAACCAATTCAGTTTCATTGTCTACATATCTCGTCCAGTTAACTAATCCTTAGATATAGTTATCTAGTACTTTATTGATATTGATATTGTGTTGACTATTATAAATGATGATACAGTTGTATTAAGGATTGATTCTGAATATGGTTTTGTATTTGGGGTTAAAACGGTGGGTCTCCTTTGGAATTTTACTTCGGTTTCTCAAAGTAGATTTGGATTAGCTCCATGTATGGTTATTAGATAAACATAATTTATCTTTCAACCATTGGCTTACAGTTAAGACAATGGGAGCGTGATATTAAAGTTGTTTCCTTTTCAGTTTGATTTTCCAATAAATATTTTTCTTCCTGTTTGTTTGATACTTCTGAATTCTAAATTCCCTTTTCCCAGTTAGGAAAAACCAAGAATCTACTAGAAATCTGAATGTGTATGAGAAAATAAGAAATATAGTTAAAGGATGACCCTCACATTTCTTTTTTATAATTCTTTCAAAGTGGTTTATTTTGCAATTAGTTGTCTTCATAAATTCGCTACCCCGTTTTCAGTCATTCATCAGTAATCATCATGTAAATTTATATCTTGATTTGGAATGGGCCATCCATGTTGCCATTGTAAGTCGTCCTTTCTTTTTAGAATTATGTTTCATCTTAATTAAGAATGCTCCATGTTTCCATTGCCTTTTGGTATACATGTTTTTGAAAATTATCTGCTCCCTCAATGGTAATTGCTATCGTGTTTGTTTAACAGTGACCTCGGTGAGGTCAGCTCGACAGGTTATGGATGCATTGAATGCTGAGGGATCTGATATTGATATCATACTGGCTGAAGTTGATCTCCCAATTGCTAAAGGCCTCAAAATGTTGAAGTACATCACACGGGATAAAGAGTTCCGACGCATACCAGTTATTAGTAAGCTTGTCTTGTTCCTTTTCCACCTTCAATTTTCTCAATAGTGAACTATATTTTAATCCTCACTAAATCTTTTTTCTCATTTAGTGATGTCGGCACAAGATGAGGTCTCTGTTGTTGTCAAGTGCTTGAGGTTAGGTGCAGCAGACTATCTTGTAAAGCCTCTACGAACTAATGAACTATTGAACTTGTGGACACATATGTGGAGGAGAAGGCGGATGGTTTGTTTTGCATGAAATTTGCTATTTTGTTCCTTCAAACTTTTCTTTTCCTTTTCCTTTTCTCTATATCTTTTCTTTTCTTTTTTTATTTAATTCTTGGTTTCTTTCATTGTTTCCTTCTTCGTATGAATATAACTTGGTGCTAATCAGCAGACACAAGGCTAGGTAAATTACATATTTACGGATGCAAGTAATTTAAGATTCATTGAGTTTGCATTTTGCCTGGTTTTGCCTGTGCACACAATTTTTTTGAGGTTCTCATTCTGCATAGCGTGTTAACTGAGAAATTGGATGAATGTGGAAAACCTCTAATATTTGTTCATCTAAAATGAATAGAGGTGGCAAATGTACTATGTAGAAATCCATCCCATAAAACTCTAGTCCATTCATACTTCATGCTGTGTTAATTTTTAAAAGTTTTATTTTACCCAATTCATTAAACTCATTAAATTCTTGCCACTTTAGGGTCGGGAATTTTTCTATTCTTAATTTTTAACTATTATTTTAAAATTTAATTAATTAAAATTTTCAATATATCACTAATTTAATTTTTTTATACAGATTGTACTATGTACATTGTTAATTTCTTTTATAATTTCTATATTATATTTAAATAATCTAAATAATTATTTGTGCTTCCATGCTGGGCTGAGGGCTAGGCCATTTGATTTTCATGCCTAATATTTACAAGACCACCCTGAGCCCATGTGGGTTCACATCTATTTTTCAATTAGGGCTCGTGCCCTGGACTGCCAACCCATCCCATTTGCCACCTCTAAATATGAATCATAATTTTGTCTCTGCTGATTCCAAGTGGCCCACTGTCCTGCATTTTGGCTACGTGTCCGCTTTGCACAGGCATTTGATGAATTTTAGCTGATAGCATGCTTATTTTTAACCAAAACATTTCGGTGGGATTCATTCAATTTGTATGGCTGGCAGCTTGGCTTGGCTGAAAAGAATATCTTGTGCTATGATTTTGATCTGATGGCATCAGACCCTAGTGATGCTAACACAAACAGTACTACACTGTTCTCTGACAACACAGATGACAAATCTTGGAGGAGCACAAATCCAGAGATGGGAATGTCAACTCATCAGGAAAATGAAGTGAGTGTTGAAGTTTTGCAACTTGAATATATCAGATATTATTAGGGCACTACAAAATGGCAGTTTGGCAACATAAATGAAGAAAAGATGGAATGCAGGATTTTCTCAGATTCAGTCCAGCTGACATTTACAAAACACTTGAAGTCTGTAACAATACTGGTTGCAGCATATTTTTCTTCTATTTTGCGACTGTTGGTGCATTTTGTTAGTGCTTTTTTTGTCTGTTGTGATTTCCAAGTGGCAGTTTTTTGCTAAATTTGTTCATATCTATAGAAGTTAGCCAAAACTACATGGCTACATGATAATTTATGAATAAAAAAGAACATCCTGCATACAATGACAGACAAATTAATTCTTTTAAGTAGAAAATGAGGTTCACTAGTATAAATCATCAAAAGCCACTACCCTGCAATTTTAAATGTACCTATTTCAGCCAAAATTTGTAAAAGATTACGCACTATTTGTAATCTTCCTAGGAACTGGCTTTCTGTTGGTTGATACTATTTGTAAATGTCGGGGAGTATGTGGAGCAAAGAATGCAAGAATCATGAAGGCTAGAAATGATTAAGTGCTTGTAATCTGTACCACACAGTGTGAACTCTAAAATGTTGAAAAAAATATCTCTACAACTGCTATAGGCAGTAACCAACCGTTTGAATGAGTACAAGGCATATTTGAAGAGTTTTGGAAGTTAGGATGGGCAAAACCATCATCACTAACATTTTCATAACTACTGTTGCTTGCTCATTTATATCTTGTTCTTTTTCAGTCTGCTGCTGCTGCTGCTGCAGCTACTACTGCTATAGAGCCTCCTCAAACTGATGTGTGGGAATATAGGCCTGACGTGCCAGGGATAACTGACCGCCGAACGGGTGAGCAATTTGTTACCATTGAACTGCAGCTTTTTTAGTATAATGTTTGGCCTCATGTTGATGCCAAATTGCCTATTGTGGTTTACATTTCATTGGGTTTAAACAGTCATATGTGGATTGCATATTTTGAATACTGGTCATATTTTCC
>JAWDEX010157762.1:0-19565 GCA_035221805.1 Trichilia hirta | reverse complement strand
TGATGGCTTTTTACGGTTTCAAATCTATGTCGAATTCACTCAGCTCGATGCACCACTTAATCAATCTTCCAAAAAGTTTGGGTCAGTGCAAAATTTGCCTTACAGGCTGGTCGATGAGGATGACAACTTGGTAGGCTTGAAAATACGGACGTAGCTTTCTCGCTGCAGTAACCAAGGCCAATGCCAGCTTTTCTGATTTTGAGTACCTAGTTTCTACATCAAAAAATAATTTACTTACATAATAAATTAGTTTTTGTACCTTATTCTTGTCTTTCTTAGTCAGGGTGGTGATGACGACGTGGTCACTGACGGCCAAATATGGGTAAAAAATATCTTCTGGCCTCAGGCTTGTTAATACAGAAATCAAGGTAAGATACTTCTTTAATTTCTGGAAGCTTTTTCATACTCTGGCGTCCATTATACTGTTTTTCTTTTTTTAATGAACTGAAAAAACTCAAGGCATTTGTCCATTGCTCTAGAGATGAACTGGTGAAGGGCTGCTACCTTTCTTGCTAAACTCTGCATCTTCTTCATCATGAAAGGGGACTTCAGCTCCAAGATTGCCGTCATTTTTTGAGATTTTGCCTCTATGCCACGTTCACTGATTATAAAGCCCAAGAATTTTCCCAAGCCAACCTTGAAGGTATACTTCTCCGAGTTTAACTTTATATGATATTTTTTTAAGAGAGCGAAGGCTTCTTCTAGATGCCGAATGTAGTCATGTCTTTCTTTTGACTTAGTTATCATATCATCCACGTATACCTCTATGGATGAGCCGATGAGGGATTTAAAAATCCGGTTGACCAAGCACTAGAAGGTGGCACCCATATTTTTCAGATCGCATGGCATAACTCGATAGCAATATAACCCTTGATCAGTAATAAATAAAGTCCTTTTCTCATCGAGAGGCTGCGTGGCTATTTGGTTGTATCTAAAAAAAGCATCTATAAAGCTCAAGAGTATGCCCTGTCGTGGTGTTCACCAGCTGATCAATCTCGGGCAAAGGAAAACTATTCTTTAGACATGCCTTGTTTAAATCGGTAAAATTAACACACATTCTCCACTTTCCATTAGCCTTTCTCACCATGACCATATTAGCTACCTACTCGGGATAGCGGACCTCTCTGATGAACCCAATTTTTAAGAGTTTGTCGACCTCTTTACTAATGGCTTGCTTCTTTTTTTAATTGAATACCTTTTTTTTTGTCTCACAGGTTTACTCGTAGGCCATACTACCAGCTTGTGTGTGATAATCCGCAAATCTATTTCGAGCATATCATTGTAGCTTCATGCGAATACGTTTTTATTTTGCTACAGGCATTCTTCCAACATTCGGGTCTCGTCAGAGCTGAGGTGGGTGCTGGTCTGGACATTCTTTTAGGGGTCAGAATTATCTATGTTTATTTTCTCCAGCTTTTCTGTAGATTCAACGGTGGGGTTGTCTTTAGATAGGGCCCAGTTACCTTTCTGTCAACTTGTTCTAGCCTTTTCTGCTTTATTGTCGTTGGTGTTTTCAGTTTTCGGGTCTTGACTTCCTTTTAGAATATAGTGAATGGGCTTAAAAGATATCGCGAAATATAATCGAGCTTCCTTCTGGCTTCTTTGCACTATGCTAACTTCGTTACTGACCTGAAACTTGATGCTTTCTACTACTCTAGTGGCTCGAAGGAATGGTCAACTCAAAATGATAGAATAAGGCATTGGCAAGTCTACCAGCTGAAACTCGATCATGGTGATTTTTTGTTGTGGCTTGTCTCCTATAGTTACGGGTAATGACACCTTGTTCAGGGGCGTGACATAGGATTCTCCAAAATCATGTAATGGAACTTTGGATCCTCTACCCCCACATCCTCTATTCCCAAGGCAATGAGGGTGTCTTTGAAAATAATATCCGCTGAACTCCCCGTATCAATGAGAATTCGATTGACTTTCTTTTCTCCTATTCTCATTGTGACTACCAAGGCATCGTCGTAGGGATAATGCACGTCTGCCTCGTCTGTAACAATAAATATTATTGGTACTGATGCGATCCTTGGCTCTTTTGCCTTTCGAACGTTCATGACGTTGAAATTATTATTGGGGTTTGGCAGCAAATATTTTAAATAGTTCTTTTTGGAACAGTTCGAACTTTTTGTTAGAGTGGGCCCACCTAATATTACTATAGTTCAGTGCTTTTTGACTTAGTAGGATCCCTCGCCCTTGGGATCGGCCAACAATTAATCCAGGTATCAAGTTTTTGCTAAAAGATTAATTTGTTCTTTTAAATAAAAACAACTGTCGGTGCTGTGCCCGTGACACTTATGGTAATCATAAAATCAGTCTCCTAGAATGTTGGCCCTTTGAGACCTGATCGGGGTCGACTCTGTCACGTAAAGTCCATTATCTTTTGCATATTGCAAAGCTTGCGAGAGGGAAACATTTAATTGAATAGAATTTTTTTCGCTCGCCTTACCCGCTTAGTGCTGTTCTCTATCCGGGGTTGTTTTCTTAACTACGTACCTTTATCAGGGAGGTCGGAGGTGTCTGTTGCCTCTGCCATTTTAGTTGGCATGTTCTAGTTTCCTAAAATCTCTCGAGAAAAATTTTCTGTCATTTTGCTTGGGCCAGTTCACCCTTCCTTCTTGCTTTCGCATGAATACTCAGTCCTCGATATCTATTTCGTCAAAAAGCTCTCTTCGGACGGCCTCGTATGTGGTGATAGACTGTTTATTAATGGCATACCATTTTCTCTCTACTCAAACCCCCCCATCAATCCTTCAATGCTAGTGGATGGTAAAAGGCCCCCAACTGTATCACTTCTTCGTGATATCTGGTTATAAAACTCTGAAGACTCTCAATGAGGCTTTGCCACAATAGGAGAAGGGCACTTATGTCGGAACTCTTTCACAAAGCTTTAGCCTAATTGTCGAAAGCTTTTGATGGTGCCCTTCAAGAGGCTTCTGAACTATACCCTGAACTGTCCTTCCAATTTTAACGGGAACAATCGATACATTTGAAGTTCGCTGAGCCCTTGGATATGCATAATTTTCTTAAAGATGTCCAGATGAAGTTTGGGATTGGTCTTTCCAATATAGGGCACGATTTGCGGCATTTTAAACTTTCTGAAGATTGACAGTTCTATTATATTTCTGGTGAAAGGGGAATCACTGCATCTCTCTATTTTAGATCTTTTGTCCTCGCTTCTTAGCAGGTTAGTCCTTGTTCCTCTGATCCCAATTTTTTTATCTTTTTGACGCAACTTTCGATTATTTGAGGGTTCGCAGATCAAACACCGTAGTCTCAGGACCTGATCTCGTCAAGTTGAGATCGCAGGTCCACTGTGGTATGCCTGGGCCTGGTAAAGATTCTTGGATCTATCTTGGGACTGCAAAGAGTAGCGGACATCATTGGTTCGTTACCAGCATGTGTTCTTGCTTCGTCATAGGCATCGGCTTTGCCCTTACTTTTTTGTAGGCTGGTAAAACGGGCATTTTTGGCAGCAACTCCCCTAGTCAGGTTCTGGACTTTTCGACCTCTCTCCCCTGAAAGACAATCGACCCTTACCTCTGAGGCTTCTAGCACAATTGGGTACTTTCTTTCGTATTCTTGTTGCCGAACCAACGCCTGCAGCCTTGCTATTTCCTTTTTTAGCAGGTGGTTTTTGCATTCTAATTCAATAATCTTCCGATTATCGATCTCCCTTATGCTTCTAAGCTCTACCCTATTTCCATCTGTCAGGACTCACACCCCTCGATTCTGACAGTGGCTCGACTGGCTGGACCATCAATGTGGTGAGCTTGTACCTCGTTTTTATCTGACGATTTTATAACGATCCCCTTTTCTCCAGTGTGAAGGGGATCCCAGGCTTTTTCTCTCTGCACTTTCTTAGAAAGTCGACTGCGAGTGTTCCCTGTCATGTCTTCACGAAATACTTTCTGAATTTCTTGTTCAGGCTTTTTGCTCAATTCTCACAGATGGCACCAACTGTTGATGCTTAAATTTTTCAGAAATAAAAAACTCAACGCACCATATAGATTTACTGTTGCGATCGACATAAAATCTCTTCGGAGACTACCAAAAATAACAGAAAAACGAGTTAGGAGTGAAGTCGAATTATCGTTGAGTAAACTCCGATATTCAAATCAGTGGATTATTCAAAGGCCAAGTTAAAAAAGAGAAAGTATGAGTATTTAAGTATTTTTATCGACCCGAGAGGCTAGGCTCGAGAAATACAAATGAACGCAAATTTTTTTCTCTTGACTGTTGAAAAATGGCCCCAAAGGAATCCAATCCCCCCAAAAATCATCCCTCTTCAAGTATTGCTTTCACCTTTTATAGGGTTTCTGCAAGTGTGAGCATCGAAAAACGAGAGTTTGATTAGACATGAGTAAGTATGATGGGTAGGTCAATCTTTTTACCACTTCTTCACGTTAGGTTTAGAGTAACAATGAGTGTCTGTAACTTACAGGGCACAGTACACTATAATGTGATAGGACTCTTAAACAGTTACTTGAACAGTATATTTATCGATTCCATCCACAACTCCCGTTTTTAAAATAGAGATATTATGTAGTCTCAGTAATCAAGATCGGTGTCGAAATATCAAGACGATAAGAGCTGGGTCAAGCCTTCTTCTTAATGACATTTAAAATTAAAATACTTCAATTAAAATAAGTCTCAAATCGATAAATAACGTCATTTCTCGTAAATAGCTTCACTTGGACGTGAGCCAACTACTAATAGTATGTTTATGCTACGTTATAAAACCTTAATTTTTGGTTGTTTATATTTAATATTTTTGTCTTACAATAATACTTTTAAAATCTGGTCATCTTAATCTTACTATGACGGTAAACTAGCAATTGGCTTCTCGTGGTGCGTGACCCTTAAGATTATCTTATTTATGACAAGCTTAGTACTTTTCCTGAAATATCGTTTCAATTATTTCTTCAAAATTGATGAATCTTTCTCGGCTCATCTTGCAAACAACAGAAATTTTGCTTGACCAACACACAAGCAATGGGGGATCCGAACCTTCTATCTAGCTAGCTCTATGTTTTAATTATGGAAGAAAGCAACGACGCGAAACAACCCCAAATTATCTATAGGGCCTTTTAACTTTAGTGAAATAATAAATTAAAAGATAGTTTTTATTTTTATTTTCTATAAAGTCCTGAAATTATATTACTTAATGGAGTTGAATGTAAATATAATTAACAAATAGAATGTTAATTGCTGCATAATCTTTTAAGGCTCTTTTATATTTTTTCAGTCCTATTTTGTTTTCAACAAATTTTAATTCTATTATAAACTTTTATTTTATTTTATTTATTTCTTGCCAATGAAAAAAAAATAAAAATAAAGAATGAATAAAATTTATAAAAAGTTTCTATTTTTATATTATTTATTTATTTATAAAAAATGTAGTCAAACGTCAGGTAATTAAATCATGATAAATTATTACAAAAATTAGCATATTTTGTCTTTTTGTATATTTAATTTAAAATTTCTTTCTATTAATATTTTGTATTTAAGGTTATACAATTGCATTTTCCGTTAATTTCATTGAAAATTAATAATATTAGAACTTAATTTAAATAAAAGTAAAATAAATTTTCAGTCTATTATTTTATCAAAATTTAAGGCCCTCTATATAATTTTTTACCTACTTTTCGGTAAACGTTCTGGCTTACATTTTCAGTCTGTTTGGTGCTGTCACATATATTGTAGTTTTATTAAAATACTTCAAGTTGTATTTAAAAAAACTAGGTTAGGTTTACACTAAAATCAATTTGTATCATGCATTTTTGAATTTTTTATAGCAATTTTTAGTTCTAAAATTTTATTTTATTTCTTGATATATGTGTAATGTTTAATAAACTTGAAAAGAATAATTCTACTGTAGGCATCTCGTATAATTGTTTAGAATTTTATTTGGTATTTTGATTAGCTAATAAATTTTAGAAACTTTATTATCCTATTTTACCATTCAAATGATGAAAGCTATATTACTTATTATACAGAATTTGGGATAATTATTTAAGAGATATATTTTACTAGTATAAAATAAAAATAAAAACACTTAAAAACATAAATTTATTTTATATAAATTATTATGTAAAAACTAACGCGACTCATTATCAAATGACTTACATTCACATTATTTGAATAAAAATTGGGGAATCGTAATGGATTTTTTTTTTTAAAGCCAGAAATTCTCCCGATACCAGTCTTCCGCCATTAAGATCGGGTACCATTATGGTTTTCAAATATCTGAAAGGGAATAAAATCGTGATCAAAATTTATCATGCAAAATCCGATAGCGCGGAGATAGCCACACGTGTGCCGGGTCCCGTTATTGTCTTGTCATTGGGTCATTGACATTACATATTGTTGACTGAAAGTACGTTCATACAACACGTGTCTTCGCGTGGTTGGCGGTTCTGTCATCTCTTCTAACTAATGCCTATGCAAAAACACAACATCCCGGACCACAGTCACTCCCATAATCTGTCATGCCTGTGTTTTATCGAAACGTAACAAAACACATGAGATGTCCAACAATAGAAAACAGAAAATCCGTTTATTTCTTTTTTTTTTCAATTCTCCGATTATTTTTATTAAAATAAAGTAAAAATATTGATATTTCAATCAGTTCCGATTCCACCGAAAGATTTCTAATCTCTAGGGTGAAATCCGAGTAGATTTCAAGTCGCTAAAAGCCAACCGCTTGGCCCATTCCGGTATATTTCTGTGTATAGTCCTTTTTTTTTTTCTTTTTTTTGGCTGCTGTTATGAGAAAATTGAATCCACAATAATTGAAAGAAAGACGCACCCAAGAAGAGCGAAGTCGGCAAAGAGGAAGAAAGAAAATTAAAGGTGACCGAAAAAGGTCGGAAGATTGGAAAAGTGGGTTTTGGTCAAAACTTTTGGAAGTTTCTTTCAAAGGATATAAAGCTGCCATTTGCCAATTGATCTATTCATCACTGTTGGGTTTGGTTGGATTGATTCTTCAAGACTTGTCCCTGTCAATTGGATGGTTGTTCTCTGACTTTAGGCCATGTTTGGATATGCAAGATGGAATTCGATAGAATGTGAGAGAATTTGATGGAATAGATTAAAGACATTACTTAAAAGAAGGTCGTAGTCAATAAAATAAGAGAATTAAAAACTAATTCAACGTTAAGGTAGTTAAAATCCTAATTTAAAATCAACACAGAATTAAAATCTCCACTTAAAAAATCTAGCGTAAAACTTGAATTTTGCACCATCGGAATGGAAGATTATCTGCATTTTTGATTTATTGTCCTCAAAAACAAGATTTTTAAAATAAACTGAAAAAAATAAAATATCTACAATCCAGAATCCTGAAAAGTCTAGTTGTGACAACATAGTTAAGGAATTCAAGATTGTTTTCTCAGCCTTAAAACACAGAGACAGCTGAATGAAGAAATAACGTCAAATAGAAGGGAAGATAATTAAAGAAACAGGGGATTTTAACTACCATTTTATAAAAAACCATACATCGATTGAGTAATGAGTCTACTGAGACAACAAATTTTTATAATAAAGAACAAGTGCACACTCAGCTATCCTGGCAAAATAGACACATACAATCATAAATTAGCAATGCTGAAGATAAGGAGATCAGAGTATGGTAAAAGAATTTGCACAACACAAAGCAAAATCCCTGGATTCTTCTTCTAGCACTGATGTCAAACATGTTCTTTTTAGTATTCTGTACAGTCAAACACTGATGTCAAACATGGAAGTAAAATCGCAAGGTTAACAATGACCAGGTCACTTTACATTTTGCAGTTTGTGCACTTGTAATCTAATCTTCAGAAATATAAGACAAAAATTCAGTTTACACACTTGTAAGGCCAGAGTCAGGGAAAATCAGTCGGTAAAATGTGTAAGTCATGCCTATGCCCTTGAATGAATCGGTAAATTTATCATAAAATAAATAATGATAGATAGCAATCCCTATTAGAAAGCTTTACTCACAATTAAATGATATATTAATAGATTACCACTGAACGAACCAAATAAACATATCCCAAGTAAAATAGGGAATATGTGACCATTAAATACTTATAATGAGAGGAAAAACAACACCAATACTTGAATTTTGGAGGCAAGAATCCCTTTCCTGTGTACATATCACAAAAAATAAGCAAACGGAACCCTGTCACTTCTGAAGTTTTTTAATTTAAAAATGCTAATTCAAAAATCTAACCACTCTGAAGCTTCAAGATAAAACACAGAAAAGATGACTTTGATAGCCACATACTAGAGCCTAAACAAATAGCAGGTCATGTGTATGAAGGAAGATAGAAAGCAAAAATATGAAACATGTCAATTGAGTCAGGGTAATATCTTCCATCAGAGAACAAGCTATTGATATAAGATTGTACATATAATAACTCTCAACATACATAATCTTTTTAGTATTCTGCAAGCAAATATTAGGCTGAATGAGCACAAATTCTTAACTATTATAAATTCACTGTCTGCTTCTTTTCGTGAGGAGAAACACAAATTGATGGTGATTAATTCAGAAATTCAACCAAAATCATCCTGAGTTTCACATTTTCACCCTTAGAAATTCTCATTTACACGAATATTGATTTCACTAGACAGAAAGTCCTTTGAGAACCCAAACTCCTGTCTGTTGGCAAGCATTGCTAACAAGATTTGCACTGTTTATCTCCTTTCATTATTGTTAAATGTCAGTATATTTGGTGCAAAAAATATTTCTAGATTTGACAATCCTACCATAGAAGTTCCAGTACATAAGAAGAAATTCTATGCCAATAGAAGAAAAAAAGGAGACTACAAAGCACCAACGAGCCAAGAGGTACATTCTCTCATACTAAAGCCTAAAGCAAAGGGAAGGCAAATGCAATCTTAACCTGCCTAATGCCAACCTCTAGTAAGATGGATAAGAATTGTGAGAGTTGGAGGCCCACCACTTAAGAAAGACTTGGCCCTTGTTCCATGTAAGTTGTAAGGGAAGCCTACGTTTATATTCTGAAACTTTTGTCTGACCTTCAAATAGTTGACGGTGATTGACAAATATGGCACTTAGTGAATGATAAACGACCATAAAAGCTCTAAATTAGTGAGTCTCAGATATCTATCTTCTGGATATACATTACGAAATTAAGGAACAAAAACACTCACAATATTATAACCACAATTTGAGAAGTATAACATATAAAAAGATTGCAAGCAAGAATTTTGCCACCCTAAGATTAATGGATATATGCTATTTCTTTCAAAAACAAGACTCTAGACAGTACAAACTCAAACATTGAAGTTAAATAAGATTTACAGAGCACAAATAAATTAAACATTGCAAACAAGATGAACAAAATAAACAAACAATAAATATTATGCTTTTTTCCATTTCATATTGCACAACATGTCAAAAGCAAAAGCAAATCAAATGATGGTAAAACAATTAACTTCAACCCAAAAAACAATCACCCAAATAATTAATAAAAAAAACTGGAATAATTCGCAATGAAAATCGAGAACTTCTCACCCATCATATCTTCTTCTTCCCCCTTTCTTCCAGATTTTCATTTCTGTTCATTATTCGGGCACTCCCTCGCAAAATGTCCTTCCTCGCCGCAGTTATAACATCCTCCTCCTCTTCCACCTCCGCCATATCTCCGACCACCTCCATTACCGCTGCCGCCGCCACTATAACAATCCCTGGCTAGATGCCCCGTTCTTCCACAGTTAAAACAAACACCTCCTCCTCCACCTAACCGACCTCCTCTCAAACCTCTAGCATAGCTATCTCCGCTTCTTCCCCTCACGGCGTAAAACCCGCCGCGTCTCCCGCCTCGAGTTCCGTATCCTCGGGATCTGGATACGGCCTCCACGTCGACGGCTTTCGTACGTCCGTCTTCCCCGAAATCCACAGCGAATTCAACGGACTGGCCCTCGGATAGAGTCCTGAAACCGTCGGATTTGATTGAAGTTTGGTGAACAAAAAGATCCTCGCCACCATTCTCGGGCGCGATGAATCCGAAGCCTTTCTGCGCGCTGAACCACTTCACCGTACCGGTAGATCTCTTAGTCTCGGCCATTGACTATAATAGAAGGTTTCTAGACGAAGAAGAGTTCCGGATTTCCAGAACGTTCCAGAAGCTTTCCGTAGCTTTAAGGTCTGTCAATGGCCGACCGAGTGCGGATGAGATCCGGGTGCGTCAGACCTAGGCGAGCGAGGTAGTTGAGTTGGATGAGCGGGGACCGAATGAGTAGGAGATCGAACGGTGGAAGTTGGTTATTGAAAGGTAATGGATTGTATCGTACGGTTCAGAAGTTTTGTTGATTTATCCACATTGTGACTTGATTTCGTATTTTATTTGGAAATGCTAAGGCAGGAAGTGGCGGTTTCATCCTTTCGCGCGGAAAATAATATATTTTTTTAATTTGGAACTATTTTTTTTGTGTGCGCACTAGATTTTTAAACTTTTGTATTGTTAATTAAATTTTTTGATAATTAAGTACAAATTTATATAGCATTTTTATCATTTTTACTGTATACAAAATATATGCAATAATACTTTTTTAAATAACAACTATAAAATTATTTTTAATTAGGTATATTCACATCAATACAAAAATATTTAACTTAATTTAACAAAAAATAAAAGTCAACTAAAAATAATTAGATTAGAGGAATACTATTTTCTTTTTTCATTAATTCTTTTTATAAATTATTTTATTAAACAAGATTTTATCATTTTTATTTTTTATTTTAAATAAACAGAAATAAAAATTAATACAAAAAATTTATCATTATAATAAACTCTATATTTCTAATTTTTTAAAAAAATATGTTTATAAAATTATTACACAAAAAAACTGTATTTTAACTAATATGACATATGATGTATTCCTGAAATTTATTATGTATTTAATAGTCGTTTAGCTTATAATTTTATATTTTACGTGATATAATAGTTAGAATATAAATTTATGATTAATGCTAAATATGTATATAAAAAAAAATTTATACGGTGACATTCTTGCTTTCCTGGTCTCAATTAGAAAATATCTAAAATAATTTTTTGTTTTAATTGTTTATTGAAATTTTTTTACATACAACTTAAAATGCATCATTTCATGGAAAAGTTAAAAAAACAATCTGGGTTTAATTGATTAAATTAATAAAAATTTGCTTACTTGAATGCCCATAGTCATTTTTAAATAAAAAATTATGTAATTACACTTAAAATTTATTGAATAAAATGAACTAATACTGTTGATATTTAAAATTTTTTAGGATAAAAATTTTAAATCAACACTAATTTTTCCTTCTCCTAACTATTAATAGTTTGTCTTGAATGAGTAAAACTTTTTTGATCGTCGCTTTTTAATTACTTAAGAGTATATAATAATGAATCAAAAGTAATATTAACTTCTTAATATATAAATTCGGATGCTTGAAATTAAAAAGCAATAATAAATTATTTGTAAGAAAGAGTGAATTCTGGACCTTAAATACAATTTTTATTATAGCTTGAATAAATAATTGATTTTTTTTCTGTTAAAAAAAAAATTCTGTTCTAAAATATTTCTCCATAATTGCAAGAGGGGGCCCTGGCAAAATGGTACGTACAATTTGTTCAGCCAAGCGTAATGTCGTTAACAAAACGACCGCCCTGTCGACCATACAATAAGAAGTTACCACTTCACGTGGATGGAGAAATGAAAGGACCAGCAACCAAAACATTCCACGTGTCCAACAACGGAGTTGGACAATGCTTTTGGGCATTGAATCTTAAAATTTTACTGCTGCTCGGAGGACGTAGCTGATAATCTCTTGACGAGCGAGGGCTATGGTGTGTTACGATATACTGTATATCTTAAACTTTTTCAAATTCTTGGTTACGATCTCTAAATTTTCTGTTATAATTTTTTTACTTTTCTGTTTTTATTCTAATTTGTGATTATTGTGTAAAATATACAAAAATTATAAATTATAAAAAACTTTTTAAAATTTAAAAAATATTGGTAAATGTACGCATGGTTGGGCATTCTTTTGGGACTTTTTTTATTCCATGGTAGCATAAGAGCGGGGAGGCTCAACCATGAGTTTTTTTTTTGTTTCAAATTACTTGCTCGACAAGAGTGATTATATTATGCTGCATATCTATATATATATATATATATATATATGCAGCATAATATAATCACTCTTGTCGAGCAAGTTATTTGAAACAAAAAAAAAAAAAAATACACACACCAATCAAAGAATAAAAAAGAAGTCCTAAAACAATGCCGTGTCAACCTCAACCATTGACAAAGGTCCTAAAACAATGCCGTGTCAACCTCAACCATTGACATTGTAGTCTATTTTAGCAAATGCGATTGTAACTTTCAATCAATAATTCTACTTTGTAGATTCTGTGGACCTTTAAAAATAGGGGCATGGTCACTTTAAAGCAGATAATTTTTTTTTTTTTTTTAAATAAAATTACCAATAAATAAATAAATAAATTTGATAAGATATAATAAAACACTTATATATTCTCAAAAATATTTAACTTAATTTAATACAAAATAAAAATTAACTAGAAATGATTAGGGTAGTTGAATACTATTTTCATTTTTCATTAATTTCCTTATAAATTATTTTATTAAACAAGTTTTTATCATTTTTGTATTTTGTTTCAAATAAATAGGAAGAAAAAATAATGCAGAAAAATTCTCATGATAATAAACACTGTATTTATAATTTTTTTTTAAATATGTTTATAAAATTACTATACAAAAAATTGTATTTTAACTAACATAACATATGATGTATTATTAAAATTTATTATGTATTTAATAATTATTTAGCTTATAATTTTATATTATATATGATATATTCGTTAGAATATTAATTTATGATTAATGCTAAACATGTAAATAACAACCAAATTTATATGGTAACATTCTTGCTTTCGTGGTCTCAATTAGAAAAATGTCTAAAATAATATTTTTGTTTTAATTATTTATTGAAATTTTTTACATATGACATAGTATGCATCATTTCATGGAAAAGTAAAAAAAATTCTGAGTTTAATTGATAAAATTAATGAAAGTCATCACGCTTTTTAAATAAAAGACTCTGTAATTACACTTAAAATTTATTGAATAAAATGAATTATTCGCAGTAAAACCGAAAAGCATTAGTAGCTCATTTGCTAGAAAGTTACTGAATTTTGGACTTTAAATATAATTTTTATTATCACATGAATAAATAATTGATTTTTCTGTTAAATAAAAATCGTAATTATTAATAAAAAACTGTGTTCTAAAATATTTGTCCATAATTGCGAGAGAGAACCCCGGCATGACGGCACGTACAATTTGTTCAGCTAAGACGTCATGTCGTTAACAACGACCGTCATGTCGTCCATACCAGGTGATGACCACGCGGATGGAAGAATGAAAGAACCAGCACACCGCCATCGTACCACATGAAGTAATCCTCGTTCTGCTTCCAAACCAATCAAGACATTCCACGTGCTCAAGCAACGGAGTTAGACAGCGTTTTGGGCCGTTGAATCTCAAAATTTCACTGGTGCTTGGAGGCCGCAGCTGATAAACTCTTGACGAGGAAGGGCTATGGTGTGTTTGATGTACAGTAAACTCTTAAAATTTTTGTTTGAAATCTCTGAATTTTCTGTTATAATTTTTTTACTTTTCTGTTTTTATTTTAATTTGTGATTTTTATTTAAAAAATACAAAAATGATAAATTATAAAGAAAAAAGTTAAAAATTTAATAAAAATTAGTAAATGTACACTCTCTCGTTCTCTCTCTCTCTCTCTCTGCAGCGTAATATAATCACATTTGACCTGTCCAACAAGTAATTTAAAAATAAAAAACGAAAAAAAGAAGAAGCAAAAAACGAAAAACGAAAAACGTATGGTTGAGCTTCCCTTCTCTTGCGCAGCCGCGGAAGTTATCAAAGGATAAAAAAAAAGGTCCTAAAAGAATGCCTTCTCAACCTCAACCATTCACATTTGCAGTCTATTTTAGCAAATCTGATTGTACCTTTCGATCAGTGGTTGTACTTAGTAGATGCTGTGGACCTTTAAAAATAGTATTCGATCACTTTAAAACAAGTAGTATCTTTTCGAAATAAAATTATTAGTAAATAAATAAATTTGATAAGATATAATAAAACACTTATATATTCTCAAAATTTAATTAAAAACATATATTAATCCTAATAATTTAAAAATATTTATACAAATATTTGTTTACTAATAATTTTTATTTGATTAAATTACTTATTTATTGAAATTTAGCCAAGCAAATTATTATATTTTTCTTAATTTAATTAAAGTAAAAATTCATAGTTAAAATATTATAAACAATAGTATAAACTTTTATGTTTTCTCGATAGAAAATATAATTATTTATTTGCACACAATAAATCATTTATATTTCTTACTTCACGTGGATGGAAGAATGAAAGGTCCAGCGCATCGCCATCGTATTACAGTAAGTAATCCTCGTTTTTTCTTACTTCACGTGGATGGAAAAATGAAAGGAGTGAGGACCAGCACATCGCCATCGTATTACGTTAAGTAATCAAGACATTCCACGTGTCCAAGCAACGGAGTTAGACAATGTTTTCGTGCTTTGACTTTCAAAATTGCACTGGTAAACTCTTAACGCGGAACGGCCATGGTGGCTGTACGGTATATTCTTCAACTTTTTCAAATTTGTTTACGATCTCTAAATTTTCTTTTATATTTTTTTTACTTTTCTGTTTTTATTTTAATTCCTGATTTTTATGTAAAGAATACAAAAATTATAAATTATAAAGAAAAAAGTTAAAATTTTAATAAAAATTAGTAAATGTAATATATATATATATATATATATATATATATATATATATATATATATATATATATATATATATATATGCAGCGTAATATAAAATTACTAAATAAGATATAACAAAACACTTATACATTCTTAAAATTTAATTAAAAACATATATTAATCCTGTATATATATTTGTTTATTAATACTTCTTTATTAGATTAAATATTTATTTATTAAAATTTAGACAAATAAATTGTAATTTTTTCTTAATTTAATTAAACCCAAATTTAATAGTTAAAATATTATAAACAATTGTATAAACTTTCATAAATTTTTATGTTTTCTGGAAAATATAATTATTTATTTGTACATAATAAATCATTTATTTTTCGTCCTTCGCGTGGATGGAAGCATGAAGATCCCCATCGTATTGCGTTAAGCAACCTCGTTTCGCCTCAAAACCAATCAAGAGACTCCACGGTCCAGACGCGGAGTTGGACAATGATTTTGGGCATTGACTGTCAAAATTTCACTCGGAAGACGTCGCTGGTAAACTCTTGACGCGGAAGGGCTATGGTGTGTTTCGATATACGGTATATTCTTAAACTTTTTCAAATATTTGTTTGCGATCTCCAAATTTTCTGTTATATATTTTTTTATTTATCTGTTTTTATTTTAATTCGTGATTTTATGTAAAAAATACAAAAATGATAAATTATAAAGAAAAAAATAAAATTAATTAAAATTATTAATGTACTAATATATATGCCGCGTAATAAAATCACACTTGACTTGACCAGAAAGTAATTTGAAACAAGAAACGTATGGTTGAGCTTCCCATCTCTTGGCCTACCATAGAAGTATCAATCAAGGGATATAAAAAAAGTACTAAAAAAATGCCTCCTCAACGTCAACCATTCACATTTGCAGTCTGCTTTCGCGAATTTGATTGTGCCTTTGAATCAATAGTTCTTAGCGGATGCTGTGGACCTTGAAATATTGTGGCATGGTCACTTAAAAGCAAGTAATATTTCTTTTTTTATATAAAATTACTAAATAAGATACAACAAAACACTTATACATCCTCAAAATTTAATAATTAAAAAACATATATTAAATCCTTATAAACATTTGTTTATTAATAATTTTTTTTAGATTAAACTATTTATTTATTAAAATTTAGACAAGTAAATTATAATTTTTTCTTAATTTAATTAAACTAAAATTTGATATTTAAAATATTATAAACAATGGTATAAACTTTTATGTTTTCTCAATTGAAAATATAACTATGTATTTGTATACAATAAATCATTTATTTTTAATGAAATGATTTAATAATTCGTAAAAATATTAAAATTAGCCTTCATAACATAAATGTATTTAACAAAAAAATGTTTTAGTTATTTTAATTAAAAATAGAGAATTATTGATATAATTTTAGGCAAATTCTAAAAAAAGACCAAATTTTAAATCATATTTTTAAAAATGATCACAGTTAAAAATTTTTTTAGAGTAAAATAGACATTTACATTTTGGATAAAAGCAAAAAATGCACCAACAAGGATATTATTATTCAAATATAAATATCTGTTATACTCTAAAATTTTTTTAAAATTGTAGTTATTTTTAAAAATATAGTTTAACATTTGATCATTTTTAAGAATTTCCCTATAAAAGAACCAAATAAATTATCTTTATGAGAACTCCAGCCGCGGATTAAATGTGCTTCCTTCCCCCGGTACAGTCCTTTTTGACTGCTTTTTGCCTTATTTGAGCACGAGCCGCAGAGAAAACGCCATAAGCCCCAAGCGACCTAGCTTAGCCGAAAGTAAGGATGTTGATTCTCGCTCCGAGTTTTATTTGGGATTCGCGCAGTGATAAAATCATTTCCGATTGGCTTTCTTTGTTTCCGTAATTTTTTTTCTGACGGGTTAAGCTCAGGCTTTTTCCCGGAACAGAAGGCAACCACTCCTGTGAAGCATCTTTTTGTATGTCCTTTCCTAAATTGACGTTGGAAAATTATTGAAAGGAAGACTTTCTTTTCTGTTATTGATTCATTGAAGGATATTTTTCTTTCTTCAAATTAGAATCAAAGATGATTTTGACGGAAGAGCGTGTAGAAAGGGTTTTAAAATTACGTTATTGTTCTTGGTTCTGTTAAGTGATAAATCCCCGTTTCTTCCGATTTCACCCGAACTTCTGTTTCTTCTATAAATCCCTGATAAGCTGAAGATGAAAACATCCATTTTGGTTTACGACCAGGCCTGGGTATGAATCCCTTTTTGACAAAAAATATATATATTTTATTTTAGTTTTTTCCGATTTCACCCGAACTTCTGTTTCTTCTATAAATCGCCGATAAGCTGAAGCTGAAAACGTCCATTTTGGTTTACGACCAGGCTTGGGTATGAATCCCTTTTTGACAAAAATATATATATTTTAGTTGCTCGAAATCTCTTGATTTGACTTAACGTTTTTATTATATTTGTTTAATCATCTTTATCTGGTTGGTTTGTTTAATTTTCGAGTTTTAGCTACTGTTTTATTTGAATAATTGAGTAGTACGATTAGCTTGCATGTTCGATTATTGATTATTATAATTAAAAGGCACCAAAAAAATTTTCACTGTTGAGATGATTTGTTCACACGATTATGGTTAACAAGTTTTCAGATTTTAGTTTACGTAAAATTAATTGATGTGGGCCTTGTGTAATTTGTATTGTAGTTTACGTATATACTATTAGTTTTGATGCGCTTTATGCTGTATTATTGCTGTTTTTTAGTGGAAGATATTGAAAATTTGAAAAAGTAAGAACAAAAAAGTGATTGTATGTGTCTTCCACTAGTTGGGTAAAATACTTTTCTCTGGCTTTATGTTTTTTGTGCTGCCAGTGCTCCGTTCTGTTTTATTAATTGTTTCTCCGAAAACTATTACATACTTTTTAACTCCATAATGGTCTTCTAAGTTTCTGAAAATGTTTCGTTTATATAAATTGTTTCTTTATTTTAAAAATTTTTGGTATGAACTCTTTTATTAGAGCTTCCTTATTTTAGTGAAGCACGATTTGTTATGAGTTCAGTAGCAAAGTTTATTACGATTGGTTGTAATTATGGTTTTGGCTTGAAGGGAAAATACTATAATTATGGTTGTAATAATTTTTGTGACCTGGTGTTTTTCCTTGATATAAAACTTTTAATTGTCAATGTTTTTCTTTTCGTTGAAGATCTTGGGTAGGACCAAAAATCATAAAGGTATCAAAATCATGTCGGTGGAAGATTAACCAATGTCCTAAGCTTGTATTTAAATTATTGGCATTTTTAATGAATCTATAATTTTGATCCTCCCAGATATTTTAAAATTTATGACTTCCTCTATTTGAGAACCAAGGCATTTGTATATAATTGAGAAAAAATAAAAAATTGTATTACAGTATCTGGTTGATGATTTCGTATAGGTTTATTTTTTGTACCTATGTCTATCGTGCATTATTTTTAGCTTGCGTTACAACATACAGATACTTTAGCTTGTATCTTTGATTTTAATGCTTGACTTGTCATAAGAAAAAGATTAATGCAGGTGGCAGCACTTGTCTTTTGCTTATGTATGTTAACTTTTAGAAGAGAAGTATTTGAAGGTGTTATCATTTGTTCTTTTGGTTAGATTTCTTAGTTTATAAAAAGAGGAGTCCCTGACACTCACAGAAATTACAAATAATTATTGTTATCATCAGGATAATTTTCACATATTCTTCTTCACTGTATAAACATCACAGATTTTTATTGCAGCTAGAGCGAATCCTGTGGTTTGGCTGAAGGGTCATGGATTCTGGTACTACCAACTCTATATATGGAAGAACTGGATCATATTCTCGTACAGCTAGTGCAAGTTCTTCATTGAGAAGGCGATCTTTAAGCTTAGGTAGGACTGTGTCATCTCAAATATATGATGAAATTGAAAGCGAAACTGTTTCTGAGGCAGGCGATATAGGGGATCGAGCTCTTCACAGTAACAGGCATGGTGATAACGACAGCCTACGTTTGTCCATTGATAATGCATTAGAGAATGGGGTTAATTTTTCCATTCCGAAGAATAATCTATTGCAATTAACACCTTTGCCTGATGAAACTATTCCTCCTATGTCCACCAAGCCATTAGTTTGTACTGAGGACAAAAAGCAAGTGAGTTTACATCGATTAGTTTTTCTTGTTTGTGATATTTATAGTATTGGTGATTACATGTCTATCAGACTTATTTCCTCTGCTTTAGACTGTGTACTTACATAGATTTCATGTTTTTCCATGCAGGAACAGGAGAAAGTGTTACCAAAGTCATTGGAGTATATATCATGTCTTACCCATTTAGCTGTTTTTGGAATTCTGGGGGTAATATCCGTGACTTTCTTTTCCAGAAACTTTTAGATTTGCTGAAATCAAAATAGATACTTTATACTTTCATAATCATTTTGATATGCAATCTTTTGATTACATTTGGATGGTGTTCTTACTCCTTTCTAAAAGTTTGGCATTTGGTTTCTTTTTATGAGGAACATTAATACAAATACCCATTAAAAGTGTTTTCTTACAATCAACTGAAATTTCCAAAATCCTCCATTGTCGTTATTGTCAATTATTAAAAGGGGTAGATGAGCAAAAAATACTACGCCCTAAAGATTTCTTTGCATTTATGTTGATGTTTATTCATTCCTGAATTTTTGTTTAATCATTTTG